>JADRCC010163731.1:0-12828 GCA_019843855.1 Hylomyscus alleni
AAAAAAAAAAAAAAAAAAAAGAATACCACTAAAGTTCAACTTAGTGAACCACTGAATTTTGTTGTAAGCACAGGAGTGTGAGTGAAGGGCTATTTATAGGAATATAAATGAGTCAAAGACAGACTCATCTCTTCAGTATGGCTGACAGCTCACAAAAGCTGTAACTCTGAAACTTAATGCACACCTTACAGGCAGTGCAATGGATTTAAGAGTATCTTTTGCAGACAGCTCAGTTGGTCTGAGCCTCTTCCAGTCATTTATGGGTGGTACGAGCCACTCTCTAAATATCTTGGGTAGTCTGAGAATGTCTCTCACCATCTTTACTGCTTAAATATGCTTGGAGAAGAAGGAGAGTGGTGAATCTGATCAGTTTCAGGAACTTCCTGAAGCCTTTTAGTGGTTTACTTCCCAAGACTAAGGAGCTTCCCTACAGGATGGAATGTGCCTTAATGACCTTCTCTCCAAAATGGGGAAATTGGTATAAGACATCAAGAGTATGAGATAGGAAGTTTATACCGATTGATCATCAAAAATAATGTTTTTGCATGTATTTATGCAATAGATCTAATAACTGATACTAGAAACTAAGAGTTTTTATAAGTTTATAAATGAGTAGTAACAGGATTAGTAATAAATTAGTAATAAATGATCAAAAGCTCACCAAATAAATATGGAGTCATTACTTATTGACTGTTAAAAGTTAACATCTAAAGAATTATATTCCGTTCTCTGTTTCAATGTACTATGCAATAAATTTTAAAACGAATTTTTTTCTGAAAGTTTCAAACAAATATTTACAAGTTTAGACTTGTAAAAACATCAACAACCTCCTAACTGGCTGGCAGTGGGGCTCGGGAGTAGTTACCAGGTGCCTACGGTTGCTTATTGATAAGGTTTTTGTAAAGTCCTGTAGATTGTGCTACATGTATGATCTGATATCATAATGTAACGTTGACTTTTACCTACAGATGTCATTTTATTTTAGTTATACTTTTATACTTATACATGTATGCATTTGTTTATGTGTATGTATATGTGCTAGTATACATGCATGTGGAGGACACATATAAAGGCCATTTATGTTCTGTTGTTACTCTCTACGATTCTTGAGAGGGGTCTCTCACTCTCATCTGGAGCTCACAGATTATGCTGGTCTGGCTATCCACCAAGTCCGCAGGATCTACCTGTTCTACCTCCTAGTTGTTGGAATTCTAGGCACATGTTGCCACAGCCAGCAATATATTGCAAGTGTTTAAGATGTTATGCTTTTTCCTCAAACTAGCCTAGTTACACTCAAGAATTAGCTCATGTTATCTCTAGAAGTGAAATCTATAATGTAAAAATGATTGATAAATTTTCAAAAGCTTAAGACCTTCATAAAGAATACATTAGTATCAGCTGAGTTCAACCAAAGATTAGGACTCTTATGTGTTTGTGTGTTTATTTGTTTGTTTGTTCACTTGTTTGGATGTAGTTTTGAAACCTGCAAAAAGAATCTCACTGTATCATTCATTTTAACATGAGTGTTTATGGCTTTTTTGTAACGTTTTACCTTAGACATGATGACAAGCCATCACCATTTGCTCACGACTCCCATGGTATGTAGCAGTGGAAATCCTACCCTTGGAAACCTGTCAATCTAAGAAAACAATTGAATCCAAAATAGTTGAAGGGAATCGTTTTATCCATTATCAGAATTGGCATCACAGATTAGGAAAAATGACTAAAGATAAATAGAAGGCCTTATCCGTTTTATTTCTCCCACAAGCAAAATTAAGATTTGAAAGTATCAATAATGCAGCCATGAGCAAATTTGATTATTCATTCAAAGCACTTTAGCACTTCCCACCCCATACTAAAGAAGCCGAACTGCTGGGATGAGACATGTCATAAGTTTTTCCAGCCCCGTTCTGTATCCTGTATGTCTGAGGGTTTCTTATGTTGGTGTGATATTTGGGTAAAACGCAGCTGACTCACATCCCATCCAAATCCCCAGTGTCCTCCAGATCCTTCACAGGCTTGGCATCCCTCCCACTCTATGCCAATGGCTTCCTCTCCTCCAATTCCCATATGTCTCCTTCCTGAGCCATCTGCTCCTCCTCCCTTCCATCAGTCAGTACTCTCCTCTGTTCTTTAGTTCCTCCATTGTTCGATGTCCATTGCTTCCTGTCCCCCACTTCTCTTCTAGAGGAAATCATTGGATGGACCACAGCTGATGATGTAGTGCTCAACTTCCCTGAGAAGTTGAATTTCTGTTCCTGTAAAATAAATAGGTAGTGCTCTAACTGAAAGGTCAAAGGAAGCCGGGGTGGCAAGTCAAAAATAGATGTCTTCCTGTCCATTTTACATGTAGTTAGTGCACACTATGTGCATTAGTTCTTTAAAAATAAATTTTATGTATGACTTAAGCACGAGTAAAATCAATATATGTGATAGAATTATACAAGTTAATTATAAATAAATTTTTGTCCAATTTGATTGCCTAGTTTTCAAATTTTATAATAGGAACATTGCCTCGATAGAGTAAAAGACATGTGTGAGCATCCCAAGACCAAATTATAAGTCCAAGGATTCAACATTTACACTCATGAGCGTATGGAAGTTGTTTATTCTGCTTAAATTTCTTTTTCTTCTTGTATCTGAAAATAAATTATGTAATACTGCCTATGTTAGTTCACTGTTAGCAGGAATGCTCTCTGGATACATGCTTAGGTATTCTGAATATTCTGGAATATTTTGGTATTATAGACCTGGAAGGACTCTAAATAGAGTTAGTTGGGAAAGGAAAATGAGGAACTTTTGTATTGTATCAACTGTAATTTCATGAACGTTTAATAAAGTCATAATTTCATGAATGTTTCCTAAAGTCATATTTCAGTGTATATAGAAGACATCTTGACTTACGTGACCTTTGCCAATATTCGTATCTACACCCAGTTCCCATCTGTGTGAACCTTCATTTCCACAGACTCACCCTGTGTGCTGAGTGAGTAAGAAGTGTAGACTGATTCGGGGATGAGGAAGCTGGTGCTAGGCCTTTGTCCAGCTGAGTTCTGAAAGGCAAGCGTCAGTGGTGACATTCACAGGGAAATAAGCCGAAGTGCCTCAGGCAGCCACTATGCACACTCAATCCACTTTTTTCCCACACATCAAGAGCACTTCTACTTAGATTCCATCCTTCAGGAAGTTGAGAAATTTTATGATTCAGAAGAAGAAGGCTGATTGAGAAACCTTGGTTTCTGTTCCCAGGGAACATTCTGAGCCTTTCACAAACGTGAAAATCCACATAATTACAGATAGATCCATCAAATACAAAACTGAATTTGAATACAAAGAAAGCCCCCCTTTTCTGATCTACTTGTGAACCCAAACCTTTCAAAAGGATTGCAGCAAACTAAGCCATCCCCAATTCCAGTACATATGCTAAGCTAGATGGCAGTGAGATATTCTAATGAGGGATTTGGCAACTGTTCTTATTGAAAATTTTGATTACCAAGCTTCTTGTTGATTTATGGAAGTCTTTGCTTCTGGTACTTTATCTGCCTGCAATGTCCTGATCTCTTCATCCTCTTTTTATTTTAAGTAATTTTTCACATCCCAACTTAAATTTTTAAATCTAATTTTTGTCTGAGTGTTTATGTGCACGGTGCGTATATGCCTCTCTCTGTCTCTCTGTTTCTCGGTCTCTCTGTTTCTCGGTCTCTCTGTTTCTCTGTCTCTCTGTCTCTGTCTCTCTCGTGTATATACGTCTCTCTTTTTCCGTGTGTATGTGTGTGTGTGTCTGTCTTTCTGTATGCCTGTCTCTGCGTGTGTGTGTGTGTATGTGTGTGTGTGGTTTGCACGCTTTGTCTGTTTGTTTTAGGTGATAGGAACATATTGCCATGGAGTACACTTGGATGTTAGATGACAACCTTGAGTTTTGGTCTTTGCCTTCCTTGTTTGGCAGAGGGTCTCATGGTTCTTACCATTGCATTGCATACCACCTGCCGAAGTTCTGGCTGGTTTTCTTTCTGTCTTACCACAGAAATACTAGGGTGAGAGATTCGAGCCCTTCAATCTGGGTTTCATTTGGGTTCTAGTTTGAACTCTTGTCAGCAGGCTTGTGCTGCAAGCTCTTTAGCTCGTGATAACCTCTTCATGCTCCATTTTGAAACGGTTGCTTCAGAGAAGACTTCTCTACCATCCTTCCTGAAATACATAATAGTTTTTCCTTCCAGATCTTCCCATCTTTTTTCAAGTATTCTTCTTAGATCTGTTGCAAATCCTCATTCATATACTATTTGTCTCTTGTATTAGACGCACCGTCAGTGAATACCTGTGTTCTTGTGTCTGTCTTTTGGTAGGAACTTGGAATGGTGAACTTTGATTGACATCTTGATGGGATTGATTATTTCTCCATTATAAAAGTGTATTAATTATGGTGGCTGTCATTTGATTAATAACAATGTGTTTGAACCTAGTTGCAGTGATTTAAAATCCACAGTTTAAAACCACAATTCCTTTTGCACTAACCTAAATAATAGCATATTCCTTGCCTACTTATTATGGTCCTTCTGTGAATCAGATTATACTGGTATCCCCAGACTGTTTAGGCTGTAGCTGTAGTTCTCTGGTATGATCCTTACCTAGCACACATATGACTCTAGATTAGATACTTAATAGAAAGAACAGAGGGTGAGGACAGGAGAGGAGAGGAGAAGAGAGAAGAGGAGAAGCTGGCAAGCTAGTGGGGAAAGAGAAAGGAAAAGAGCCTAGGAGAGGAGAGGCCAGGGAGTGGGGGAGGGAAAGGAACATAAAGGAAGGAAAGGGTGGAAAATGGATGGGGTGAGAGGAAGGGAGTTGGGAGAATTTTAAGATAGATGAGAACACTCGTTCTAAGCTATGCATCAAATTGTCTTAATTTTTCAGTTCCTCTCTGTTTGTCCCAATAAGTGATGATGGACTATAGATGTAGCTTATGGGATAGATTACTTAGCCAGCATGCAGGAGGCCATGGGTTCTATCTCAAGTAACAAATGAACAAGTTCTGGTGGATCTTGCCTGCAGTGCTAGAAGTGGGGAAATGGAGGTAGGAAGACTAGCAGTCCAAGGCTATCACTAATTTGACTTCAAGATCAGCCAGAAAGTGTGAGATCTGGTGAGATCAGAGTTTAACATAATAAGTAACAACGATTTGTGGAGTAAGATACTTGGAAGTTTCAAAAAAAAAAAAAAAAAGAAACATTTGTGAAATCATAGAATATCTTGGTCTGCAGGTTCATACATTATATCAAATTTATGTCTTGTATAACATATAACTTTGGTAGCTCATTCTTGTCCAACTCACTTAACATATCAAGTTAATCACTCCTTGAATAATCCTTACCAATCAATGTGAGCTAACTCAAGAGCCACAGAGGCAAGACAAGTATGTCCAGTTGCAGAGTTAAAGTGGCAGAAGCCAGATTGGAAACAATATATTTCCAGGTTAGTAAGTAAATCTTTAGCAGTTTGGTAAATGTTATGTAGTTGTCATGGATATTGTGAGTAATGTATATAAATGACCTCACATACATGATCAGCCTATATAATCCCATGCATTTTGGATGTGGTAATACATTAATATTTTATCCTTTTAGTATTCTATAAAGTCTCTTGACAACATTATACTCTTCGGATTATTTGCTTTTTTTTTCAAACTGGTTTCCGCTAAATCAGTTTTTCTGTTATTTCTTCTCAAAATGCCAGGCCCACCCACATGTTATATCCAGACTGCCAGACAACACAAGAGGGCTGCCTTGCCCATTGGCCTAAGTCTCATCACCCTGTGCCTCTAATTAGCATCCTCAATCCGAGGGGCTCCCTCCCAAAGGAGAAAGGCATTCTTTTAATCTCCCCACAAAAGTGAGACTTTAGAATTCAAACTAATTATTAGGGAGCTACCCCTACCTCATGTACAATAACGACACAGGATGAGCCCAGGCTGCCAAAGGGTATTTCCTGCTGCAGGCTCTTGAGGTTAGCCTGCTACCAGGGGTACAGAAATCAGAAACACAAATGTCCTTCTGTTGATCTCTGCTTACAGTGAGTGCATGCTTATTCTTCTGGTTTCAGAGCCTTCAGTTCTACGCACTTTGATATATCTGATCAGCCCCGTAAATTTCTCCAAATTGCCGTGGACTAGTGGAATTTCACCGGAGTCTGGGAGCACTTTGTTTAATTATAGGTTGAAGTCTCTTGCCAAATTAAAGACACAATCTTTTGTGGGTTCAGGGATGGTGTTTTAACCCGTTTATTTTATTTTTCAGTGTTCTATTAATCTCAAGTGAAATGTTTCTCGGGAAAAAAAAATTCTAGCTTCAAATTTACTTGAAAGAATTGCCTATAAATCTTATCTTTGAGTGACAAAGTTCACTGGTATCAGCATGGGCTTGGGAGAGCCTTTGTGCTTAGACAGTTTGCTTTGCAAGTCAGGTATCTCTGATTGTGCATGATGGCCAGGTGGCGCTTGGTTTCTTTCTGTTTACCTCAAACAAAATGAATTGTAACCTTCTTTTTTAAGTAGTACATTCCAAAGTTCACTGATTGTACAAGGCCTTCTTTCTTTAAAAGAGGCCCCAAATGCAGAAATCAAAGAAACATTTAAAGCCATTCAAGTTTAAATTACGTTTCATCTGAACCTTTTAAAGGGACCTGGGATTTCCTTTTCATTATTTATGCTTGGCAAAAGTTAACTTTATTCCTCAATGGTGTCCGTACGGAAAGATTCTCCCTCAAGAATAATTTCAATTTTCATTCCTAGGCCAAAGTCCCTCTTGCTGATTGTGCTGTTTCTTTGTTTAAAGGGCCAGATGCTGAAACCACACAGCGATTGGTAACATCTGACCTCTTCAGTTTTTATCTCCTTAAAAACCAAAGAATTTGGTAATATGATAAATCATACACTTGTAAAATAATCTGGTGTACATTAACAGAATCACTACCAGATGGTACAGGATTTCTCTTCCTAAATCTTTAAAAGGTAGGTGCTCCAGAAGCTTAGAAGGGTGACCATGTTTGAAACAGGCTCAGGTTAAGACCCACTTGTATGGAAAACTCTCAAGAGCAGTTGAGGCTCAATTTATAGAAAATTGGTTGAAAATAATGGAAATTCATCTCCTTGAGAGGATAAAGGAATCCATTATTTCATAAGCTGCCTTTTACACCCTCTTCTCTATCTAGATACATCACACCACTCTAGAGCACCTTGCATCATGCTTGCAAAGATCCTATCAGGTTTACCCTTCTTCATTACAGGAGCCTATAAATATTCTGCCTAAACTCTAAGAGTGCTATAATAAACTCATGTTTACCTGAGAGCAAGAGAGCTGTTCTCTCTGCATAGTAACTAATGTGGGATGTTTCCCTAACTCCACATCCTGCAAACACGCAATATGTGCTGTAAATCTGCACGTCTATTCTGATGACAACTCAAAGGATTAAGGGTAATTAGGCTGGATTTCCCTATCAAGCATGGTTATGTCTGTCATGTGCTGAAAGGGGGGCCCTGAGCCTAACACTCTAGCGAAGCCCTGGGATCACATTTATTTGTTCTAGTCTTTGAAGCTCGGTGTATCCATACATTTGCACAGTATTGCAGATATGTACCTTATGTCATGGGAAGCCAATTAAATATAAGTTCCTCATCTCTATCCAAAAGAAAGCTCACTAGAGAAGCTTTGCTTTGTATGTGTGGAGCATGGCGTCCAGAGCACTTATGGAGGGATCTGGAACAAATTTCTGATACTCCCTGATACTCATCCAAAAACAAGGAAAAAAAAAAAAAAAAAAAAAAAAAAAAAAACAGGAGAATGCATCTCCACTGTGAGTAGGTTGTAAAATTACCAATAAAGCCTGCAGCGTTGGGCTAAATATGCCATAGGTGTTAAGATATCATAATTATGATGGACACAGATTGCTACGTGAAGACATTAGGATATTGATTAAAGTTGCCACAGATTTAATGAAGAAAGTCTCATGTGCTTACTTGCCTGCACAAAGCCACCAAAGGGATTTTGTCCATAGGGCAGTGTACCATTTTAAAATTCCTAGATCCATGTCAGAGAACTTACATGCATTTGTCTGGGAAAGTGATCAGAATTGGAATTTGTCTTCCATAATGTAGCAGCATAAGCGTCTGCAACGATCCTGAGTTCTAGACTATTAAGCAGTGTCTGAAGAGATGACAGTGGACACCATGAAAAGCCTGTTCATACAATTGCTCTGGAAAAATACAGATAATATGTTTTCTACATAGACGCTGTGCATTTTAAATGTTAAACTTAGGATGAAGTCCTCGTCATCCATGCGTATGATGCATGGAAGACAAGCAAAGAACGAGGGTAAATCGCATTTTACCTCTGCTTTTATTGTCCTTCTTAGGCTTCTCATTGACTGACATTGCTTTCAGCACAACCACCTGGTAGTGCTAAAGTTCCCGGGTTTTTTTGTTTTGTTTTTTGTTTGTTTTTTGTTTTTTGTTTTTTGTGGGTTGAGGGGAGTCTGGAAGCAACCTAGGACTTAACAAAATTCTGATCTTCAACTCCAAGTTCTAACGGTATAATTTAGACATAGGTCATGAACAATTGTAGCCCCTTTGATGGTTAAGCCAAGGTCAGGAGCATTCAGTAGATCCATTATAGCAATCTGTAGTCCCTTGATGCCCTTGGCAGAGCATTTCTCCTCTGTGTTTTCTGTCTTGGCTATGGGACTGAACCACATATGATTGTAAGAGGGCGTCTTTGAGGCCAACCCAAATGATTTTGTAAATGTTTTTGAAATAAGCAGTTTTCTCCTTTGTTTGGTGTTCGTAGATCAGAATAGAAGTAGAAGCCCACAGGAAGCTCTTGTTTTTACTTTGTATGTAGCATGGTTCGTCACCAGCTCTCAAGAGGTGTGCATTGCTAATGCTCAAACCTAATGCTAGTGTCTGAACTCTCATTCAATCTTTGTGTTCCCAAAGGATTACATTCACCCAACATTAATAAGTGATCATTCTTCATGTGTCCATATATACATATACATACACACACACACAGTACATAATGTTGAGAGATATGAGGGTTATTTGTCTTCTCATTTGTCCCCAATGACTGAGGCACAGAATTGCCAAATCAATGAGATTTACTCTAGCATCATATTGTGTTCAATAAAAGAAAAGGAAGAAATTTGCAGTAAGGGTTTGAATTTTATACCTCTACTCTCATTGGCATGATCTTCTGATTAACTAACTCGCTAATTAATTCAGCCGCTTACTTGCAAGTTTTCCTTATACTTCTTTGATATTCTGAAATGAAAATAAGACCAGCTGTAGATCAAACTTTACTTTAACCTGCAGATTTTACAAACATGCTTATGCTTGTGCAGGACTTTAGTGAATAGTATTAGATAATCCTGTTGCTCTTTTATATTTTCGAATTAAAAATTCCTTTTTTGTAAAGTCAGCCTGCCCACTGTGTTTCCAAGTCCAAGGATCCCTGCTACACTCAACTGTGGCTCTCTGTCTTCAGGATGTAAGAGAATGTTACAAATTAGGCCTGGTCTCTGGAAAAGGCATTATCTTTGTGAAGTATTTGGTGGGGAAGGAAATCCTCACACTCAGGCAAAACTGTAGAGAACAAGAAGCCCAGCAAGAAGGCAGAGAGAGGAAAAAAGACTTCGCTGCTGGCAAAGTATTTTCAGCTGGTGTCCTTGTAACTGAAAAGAGCCAAGAGTTTGAAAATAAGCTTTTCTCTTCTCAAATACTATGAACATTTGTCATCTTTATTTCTAGAGCCCAGTCATAATTCCTCTGTAGATTTTTATTTCAGACTGTCATAGCAGTAACTATATGTAAATTCAGAATTATAGCCAGATGGCTTGGTGAGGTGATAAAAAGCAAATCAGGTTTTGTAGGAGAGTGAAAATTGCTCATAAGACTTTGCTTTTACCTTTAAAACAGCAGGACATTGTTTCATGAGACCTGTGAAGGAAATAATACATTAAGTTTAATAGCTGTGGGCTAAATTAATTTTTCATATCCAAGCTGAATACTACCATGTAATCTGCCTAGAATTTTCATAGACATAAAAGCCAATCAGCTCCCTTGCTTTTAGGAGAGGGCTTGCGAAGGCTACTTTATGACAGAACCACTCTTTGTATTGCTTGCTTTTTTGCAGGATTCACTTTGGAGTTCTAGTCTAAATGGCTTGGGAATCAGACACCTTGGGAATCAGCTAGAAACTTATGCTGGGTCAGCTGCTTGCCATTTCATCAGCCGGCTGCAGTTGCCAGCTGGAGTTTGGAATATTATAAATTCGAGGGGGTTTCTCCCTTGATTGTTTTGGGTACCTTGCTGTAGTACCCCAAGAAAATGGATTTGCAACAGAAAATGCCAAAATCAAGACTTCTATTCTTGTCTTTAAGCCCCCACTTAAGCAAGAAAACTAGGTAGACATTAAGAAGCCCATGTTTCTTAATCTTTTTTTTTTTCTCCTTGTTAAAGTAAGGCTTTCCAAATAGGTTCTCTGGTGGTGTGCTCCCATTATATGGAAAGATCTTAATTTATCTTTCACAATGAAAAGCATCCTCTCCCTTTAACTTAACTGGTCTCTGCAGGGTGCCTCCCACTTGCCTGCAATTAGCTGGGCTAGATGTAGTCTGTCATCAAATTATCATAGGTGCACTTCTGCCGCTGTGAAACAGCCCACTACCAATTTATAAATTGCTCTGAGGAAGCAGCGAAGTTCAGCAAGAGACGGAAGTAGTGGAGAACTGCAGCTGCCACAATCCTAGACAGAATTTCTCCCTGGCCTGTGTTCTCAGCTGGCAGCTCCCCAAGCTGTGTGGAGAGCCACGTGCTCCCGCTGGGATAATTGCTTCTTCTGCATGAGTCTCTCGTTGCTTCTTTCCGATGATGATCAAATGTGTTTAAACTCCTGGCTGAAATCATGTTGGTTTTCAGACAGCCCTTGTAAAGTGTACCAGCAAACAAATGACACTGGATCATGTGCTCTTGAACGTCTGTAGCTCAGGCAAATATAGGACAGCAATGAAAAGATCTTAATTGCTTGCTTTCTCCTAATTCTAAGCTGAAGGAGTCCTCTAAAGACTTAAGCGATATGCTCTTTCTCTCCGCTTTGAGATGCTCTACCTCTTATGGTAGAAGATGAAATGTAGAAAGGTGATGTGCTTGCTTCCACTTCGCTCCCCTGTTTCCTGCCCAGTGCATACACTGTTGCCTGACCTTTTGTTACCAAAGTTGATTCTGTATGTGTGTGCAATTCCCAGGAGCACTATCTATCCTTTAAATAGGCTGTGAAAAATGAAATAGACAATGCCAATGAATTAGTAAAATAAAGATGAATACTTTTTCCTATCAAGTTAAATGTGTTTTTTTTTTAATGAGGTTGAAATTTGGCTGCTTTAATTTTTTTCTACCCTACAGCAAGATAAAATATGGTTAATATTAGTATTCATCTATTATCTTCTTTGGACTCATCTCAGGGCACAGATGTTCCCCTTTTGTGTCTGGTCAAGAGTACACCACAACTTTACCTTCTAGCCTTTGTGGGCCACATGCAATGGCTCTTAATGAAAAGGCCACAGTGGGAAATATTTTAAACAGTTCATTGTTTCTTCCTCATCTCCATCCTCTTCCTCCCTTTCCTCCATTCGTTCCCGTGTCATGCTCCCATATCCCAGATTGCAATAGCCACCTGGAGAAATGAAAGGGGTTTTGTTGTTGTTTTCATGAGCCAGTGGCCAATAGTGTTATAAAAGCTAGCAAGAGTAGCTTAACTTATAATCACCTTTGCTAATTCAGAAGAACTATGATATGGCTGGATCTAATTCATTATGGTGTTAATCTAAAGACTCACGATTGGAGATCTTCTTTAGGTCATTTTGTCACAGGCATAAATATCATTTAAAATCTTATTTTGCACAATTCAATTAGCACATATAAGGAGGCTATATACAAATTAACTCTTGAAAGTTAACTTACATTGAAGAGAAATGTTGATGCAATTGTGGCAGTAGTTGTATGACAGACCTTTTTAATAGTGAAAATTTATCAAGAATTTGAATTTTTCTTAATAATGACCTTGACGTTTAAGCTTCAAAGAGAAAAACAATAATTAGTGTGTTTATTCAGAAATATAAATTACTTATATATAGTAATAAATCCTAATTACTACACTGATGAGATCATCTTGATTAAAGCTGTTTTTCTTGCACAGTCCAATTTGGAATCTGGATAAGTGGGGAAATGGCCACACAAGAATTGCCATGCCTGTCTTGATACTCTATGAGACAAGAATTGTCTAAATCATCTCTCAGTTGGTTTTAAGATTTTTATTACCATGAGACATTTTGGGGTACTTATCCAACCCTTCGTCATTTGTATAACAGAATACTGCCATCGCTGTTTTGTTTCTTTTAGAAAACAATGAACTAGGATTTCTATTACTATTTTTTTTATTATTAGATAGGATCTCCGAATGCTGCCTAGGCCGCCCAGCAACTGTCTAGCTTGAAGTCAGCAGCATTCTTTCTGCCTCTGCCCCTAAAGTTCTGTGATTACAGACGTGAGCCAAAGCAGGGAACATCGTTTTTGAAAAGTTGGTTAGTTTAGGCTTCATCTGAGTTGCCCAACATTAAAAGTTAAAAATACTTTTGTAGAGCCATTAAGAAATACAATTCTCTTTTCTCCCTTACTCTATATAGCCCACATTTAAACAAGATATCGGGTATTATTTAAATTCTGCTTTGTTATTGTTACTATCGATTGGTGCCAATTTTTAGAGATGAGTTGTTTGTGCTTGTTGGGGG
>JADRCC010163733.1:0-11927 GCA_019843855.1 Hylomyscus alleni
AAAAAAAAAAAAAAAAAAAACTGGGGGAAGAAAGGGTTAATTTCAGCTAGCAAGTGATATCCCATTATGAAAGGAAATCAGGGAAGGAACTCCAGACAGGGACTTGGAAGCAGGAACTGACGCAGAGGTCATAGAGGAAAGCTATTGACTGCCTTGCTCTTCATGGCTTGAACCATGTGCTTTCTTTATAAAATCCATGACCAAGGGGTGGAGGTAAGGGATAGGTCACTACCCACAGTGGGTGGTCCCTTCTATATCCCACAGGCTCACAGTCCAATCAGATGGAAGTAATTTCTCAATCAAGGTTCCCTCTTCTTAGGTGACTCTAATTCCAGTCAAGTTGATAAAACTAACCTATATTCTCATCTGGCATTTCCCCTTGGTGTTTGCTTCCCTGCTGGATTTACTGTAGTGACTCCCAGACTTCACTGTCTCCTGTTTTTAAAAGCTCATGACATTTTCAGGTTCGGCTGTGGCTTTTACAGGAACAAGTCCTAAATGAGCATCCACACATCTTTTCCAGTTGAACAGCCTCTACTCACACGCTCATGCAAATAACAATAAAATTTTAGGATCTGCAAAAGAGGGAGACTCCACCGTGCATGTTTGTTTCTGAGTCTGAGTTTCTTAAGCAACACCTCCAGGTTTATACAGACTAGATATGTGGCCAACTGAGATCATTTTCAAGGACCTATTGTGGTTAGACTAGAGTGATTTACTACATACTGATAGTTGTGATTCATTGCTTCTGAAAAACGGCCTTAGCAAATTATTATAAATGGATAATCTGGGAAAGCTATTTTGGCCAGAATGGAAACATTGTTTTAGACAAGTGATGCAGATATATTTTACAATGCTTTTGACTAGAAAGGAAGGATGTAGAGTGAAAGAGACTAATGAAATCAGGAAATCTGGGCTTCATTCCCAACCGCTATCTATTAAACCCTCTCAGGCTTAGACGTCCTAATCATAAAATAAAGAGGTCAAAATGGAAGATTAAATGCCCGCTCCAGAGAGCTAAGAGAATTTACTATCTAAACAGCTTAGCAGACTGTGTTGTCAATCATTCCTTAAAATCTCACATCGAAACATTGATCTTAGGCTTTTAAAAATAGGAGGATGCAGAGGAGTCCTATTCGGAGAGAAAGAGGTCATATTCCCACTACTCAATAGTAAAGGAGCATTTATGGCTGTCAGGGTCTGAGGGATCAATGGAAATACCATCGCTACCATCGTGGATGATCAAAACCCTGGGACTAAGAACACTTCCTACTGAAGAGTCTGCAACAACAGCATCCTTCACTGAAGGCTAGCTCCCTGTGGAGGGTGAGGGGAGGAGGAGGTTCCTCTCACCTAGCAGAGGTTGGGCAGGCAAACGCCTGAGGTCAGACAACCCTGCTTTCCTCTTGTTTCGTTCCTAAGGGTGAGTGTATTCACAACCCACTCCTATTCATATCTCACAGAGATCGATTTACTTACTTATTTATTTATTTCATGGTTTTGGAGATGGTTGTGATGTGAGCAACAGTCTACCTTGTCACCAAGATTGCCAGTCTCTGAGCAATTGCATGTTCAAACTTCAGTGGCTTACATGTTCCATTTTTGTCCCCTAAAATATTTTACACTGTACACTATTAAAATTCCATTAATATGCTGCCTACATTATCAGTTCTTAGGGAATTTTCCTTCCCTTTCAGTTAAAGAGTAACCAGAAGGGGAATGTAATCCAACAAGTCCTGGATAAATCATGCTTTTCTTTTCTCTCTCTTTTTAAAAATTGAACTGTGAAGTACACAGTGTCTGCTATAGACCTAACAGTTCCAAACAGGTATTTCCACCTGGAAAGAATGAGTCTTGTGCTTAATTCAAGGATAACTCAAACCACCAGCTATCTCACTAATCAATGCTTTTTCTTTGCTCTTCATGCAAAATAGTGTGCGGTAGGGGTTTGTTCAGGCAGCCTAGGCCCAGTCTAGTATAGGTCTGGAACACTGGTGACCTAGTATGCAATAATTCTGCCTGCAAGGGACAGAGGGTGTTCAGCCATGACTCCTGGGGCCCTGGCTCCTTATTCAGTTACAACCTCTCACAGCCTCCTTCCCCCCCCCCCCCCCGCAGGAGATGTGTATTCTGTCACTTAGACAATGCCCCAAGGTCCCAGCATTCTAGCTAGACCCTAACCCCAGTCATCTGACCACAGCTAGGCATGCCCCTCCCCACAGACAGATAGCCCAACCTCAAAATATAAGGGGCGGTTATATTCTCTCTTGCTCTTTGTCCTCTCTCTTGCCTTCTTCCTCTCTTGCTCTTGCTCTCTTGCTTTCTTGCTTTCTTGCTTTCTTGCTTTCTTGCTCTCCTTTCTCTCTCTCTCCAGGTGGTCATGACTGGCTTCTTTTCTCTTTCCTATAATAAAATATCTCACAACTACGCATTGCCTCCTTTTAACTAACGAGTTGCACAGCCTCAGGCATTGGCAGCAGAGAGACCCAGGCCAACAAAATAGTATGTTTCCATTCAGCTCTACTTCTTTCCCATGTCTATTCTGGGTTCTATCCCTAGTCATTTATTTATTGTTGTAAATGTTTGTCTATGCATGTATATGTGTGTGGGAGGAGGGTGCATATGTGAGCATACATGTTTGCCTATGTGTATGCACATGTGAAGGCTAGAAACTGATTTAGGGGTATCTTCATTGCTCTCCACCTTGTGTTTTGAGGCAGAATCATACCTTGAGCATGACACTTGTTTCAGCTAGACTGACCGACCAGCAAGCCCTACCCCTCACCTCCAGGAGTTCCCTCTGTCCACACCCTCAGTACTAGAGTTGCAAGAGCTTGCTATCATGCTCCGTTCTTATGTGGGTGCTATTTATCAAAGCTCAGTTCCTTGTGCTTGTGCAAAAAGCACTTTGCTCACTGACCCATCTTCAGTCTTAGCCTTGACCAATTCTGTCTATAACTCTCCTTATTACCCTTGTTCCCATAAGCTTCTACCACTTATTCTGTTCCTCTCTGCTATCCAAGTGTTCCAAATCCCAAGTGGTCTAAATACTATTCTTAAATAATTTAAACTGGAGAACCATTTAATTTTATTTTTCTAAAACCTCCCACTGGCTGTGTATGCACTGGGAATTTTATGTCAAGCTCCTTATTTAGTGTTACTGAAGACCCCCTAAACCAACAATGACCCCCCTAGCATTATTTTATTCCTATTTTCCTTAGCTCACTTGGGGCTGCTAGCCACCTCCTCCATATTTTTGTGTCTCTATTCTTACCTTTCCTTTACTTGGATTGTTCTGTCCAGTAGTCTACAAATGGTATAAATACTATTTAGGATCCCGAATAATTTCTACCTCATTGAGAATAAACCATTCCCAAAGTGAATCTCACTAAAGCCCTGTTCTTTAAAACACATGATCTCTGGTTTTCCACATCCCAGATTGAGGTGTTGATATGATTCCTGTCCATCGCTTTGTGCTTGAGTTTGTCTCCTTATCCACCACTTCTTGTAGCTTGAGTACTTACCGCTGGTCTAAGAGGTAAGAACACATTTCTCTGCAGACATTACCATGCTTAGTTAATGTCTTAGCCATCAGGAACATCCTAATAGCTTATTGGTATTACTGGTCTACGGTTCCTAATAGAAAGAGCATAGAAAATAGCCTACAATCTGATCCTCCCTCTAGGCAACTAGTATGAACTAATTACATTAATATTCACCTTTCCTTCCTAACACAGATGAAATAAAATCTTTGAATTTACTCTTGTATGCCTTCTACATAAAAGATTTAAATATAAAGTAAATAAAAGATTTCTAAAAAGGAAAGTTTTCCTATGTCCTTGACTATAATTATCTTCTAGAGAGAAATGAGTGTCCATTTATACCAGCTGCTCATGGTCTTCTGCAAAGGCATTACCCCATTCCTACTTACTCAGTCTAAACACACCAGATCAATTACAAACGACTATGCCACTCATCAATTCCCAGCTGGGCGAAGGGGCCAGCTGCTACCCGACGCACCTTGAAGCCTTTGGAGGCAGC
The DNA here is from genome assembly GCA_019843855.1 of Hylomyscus alleni. Classification (NCBI taxonomy): domain Eukaryota; kingdom Metazoa; phylum Chordata; class Mammalia; order Rodentia; family Muridae; genus Hylomyscus; species Hylomyscus alleni. The sequence goes on from JADRCC010163733.1 coordinate 4,042, forward strand.
TATGTGGGCAGCAGTCCAGCCTTCTTTGTCAGCATGGTTAACGAGGTCTGCAGGAACCACAGGTGTAGATGGACCTGTGGGGCTCTCTCCTCCATTCAAGGTGAACAAGCCTGACTTGGGCTCTTCTGTACTCGAAGAGTTTCCACGGGTTGGCACTCTATGGTACATCAGGAGCTTGAGGCTGTCCACATTACCAGTGTCCACAGCTACATGAATTGGTGTCCAGCCATCCTGAAAATACATTGACCAGGCGGAAAAGGTTGAGAATAACATTAATGATGAGAGCTGTGTTATTTTAAGTCCACCTCTAAATTCTCTTGGTCATGAACCACTACATCAAGCAATGGGGGCCGTCTATTTCTGAATATTCTCGATGAACTTAAGTTCCCTGACTTTTATTGGTGACACTAATTCCTACAACCGTGATTCATGTCCGATGATAAATAATCGTTGTCATCTAACAGTTACCTTCTGCAGTGAGTAGGTCTTGTCTAGTCTCCTGAGAATTAAGGCTTGTCCAACCAGACTTTCAATTTAGTATTAAAAAAATGGAGTGAACTTTATCCTAATGATATTTTAAAATTATATTATAATTTTAAAATTATAATAATGATATTAATTAATTAGTGATGCACTAAAAAATGTGGCAGCAAAACAGTTTTACTAACTGGAATGACCTGATCATTTTAATGCCAATGATTCCAGAGGGAAAGATTCTAGGTGAAAAGGAAAAGGTAGCCACACAGAAAAAGCAAAGCCCAATAGGTTCACTGCATATCTATGGGCCTCTGCCCAGGAACTGCTGAGTATAGAGGGATTCCAATCAGTACTCACTCAGAAAATGGCTCAACTAAAGCTTTTCCTAAGCTGACCCTTGAGGACTTTTTCTCTCTTTCTGGATTTCGTGTCAGTAAAATTCAGTTGACCAAGACAAGACCACACAGGCAGTTAACTATGATCTGCCTTGCAGTCAGGCACAGCAGGTCCCTGCTTTCTTCAGCAGGGTGATGACCCTTACATAAGCCACAGAGAAGAAGTGTTGTAATTTACAAATTCCAAACAGTCTTTCTAGGAAATAACAAGACATGACAAAAACCCTTCAACATTCCACTTTCTCTTTCTTGCTACCTAACCATTAAAAGGCATAAGACGTAATTATCCCCCTGAGGTCACTTATCAATTATACAGTGCGTTTTCGTATCGTCTAAACAATCTGTTCAGCCCAACACAGCTAGCTTCAGGGCACTGATCTGTGTTCTCAGCAGGATGAGGTTTAACCTTCCATGTTGAAGTACTTATTCAGTTTGATGATGTAAAATTCATTTATCTTCTAGGTATAAGATAGAATTTTGTAGTGAATATTTCCAAACACCAAATATTTCTTGGATAAAATATATAAAATAATGAAATGTGAATCTAAACTACTCTTTTCAGATTTTCTTTTTAAAAGGAGGACCTGGGGAGAAGGTTAGATCCTCTAGGGGAACCAGGCATGTAAGTGGTTTAGACATGCCTACAAGCAAAACATCCATACATGTACAATAAGAACTTTAATTTAATTAAAGAACTAAAATTTAATAAAACCTTGAAATTGAATAAAAATAATACTGGGGATTTGTTTCGTTTTTAAGCTCTAACAATAATTTGCAAGGGAAAATACTCGTACCTGGCCTTGTTACCTTTGCTAATTTTGATCCTTAATGACCGGTTCTTGTCAGAGAAATTATGTAATAGCATCAAAGAATAGTATTTGTTCAATGAATAAAAACTTATACATTCATTGTCTTCTCTAATTTTGAAATACTAAGAGTACCAAAATCCCCGTTTTTATGTTTAGCCTCAGATTTGAATGGCTCGTGAGGAAAATGGACTGGATATTTAATTATAAAGACGGAGACTCAAACAGAAGTCACTTAAAGCAGGATCCTGAAAGCAAAAGCACAAGTAAAGAGTGGCTTTCCATGCACAGTTGTCCTTAGGCATTTGTGGGAAGCTAGTGTCAAAGCTACATCGTGCCCTCTTCACTCTGGCCTCTGAATTTCTAAAGATCCACACATCCCTCATACAGAACACTGTAGTGTTTACATAGTGCCTAACATCCCTCCACACAGTTAAGTCCTGTCCATCCTACTTACAATGTTGTCTACAGTGCAAATGCTATATAGCCATTAGCTATACTTTCTTCTATAGGGAATAATGACAAAGAAATGAGTCGGCACCTGTCATATAGATGCATCTATATTCGATATTTACAAGTTTTATGCCTAGTTTTCAGGTACAATACAAATAACATGTCGGGGAGCACTCTCCCAAATGGGTACTTACCCTGGTTTTTATACTTCGGTCAGTGCCAGCTTCCAGCAGGAGTTTGATACATTCCTTATTCCCATTTGTACAGGCCAGGTACAGAGGTGTCTGTCCTCCAGCAGCAGAGTGATTAATGTTGGCCTTGTATGCAGTTAGTAATTCTATACATCTGTACATAGAATTGCGATTGGTTAAGCATTCTCTGATCGGATATTAAATCCAGACAGCATGCACAAGCAAGCATTCACACTGACATATATCAATTATTGTATTCAGAACTTATGCATGTTATTGCGTTGCCATCACTTTCATATGACTAAAAACTACACTTTAGTCTCAAAATTTATGAAAATATAAAATTGTCCCTTTATAAATGTTCTAACCTAGTTCAGGATCCGTCTTACCAACTTTTACAGGAATTGTCCTTGGAACAGGTTTGACTTGTTAGGGTAAATGGTATAAGGTTCCTTAGTATACATGTTATTTGTGATTTAAAATGGTTTTTGCTTTGACAAAACAAAACAAAACAAAACAAAACATGAGGCTGCTGAATCATTCCATGATTTCTTTTTATTCACTCAAGAAAATGATTATAAATAGCATAGACAGCTGGGCACCATGTGCCTCCTCTATAAAATGTAAAATGGAGAGGGGGGCTGGGAGAAGGGCTGCCTTGGGAGAAAGATGGAGGAGGCTGTCTCTTTGGGTGGGAGCTGGCTTCTGAGGACACGGCTACACAGAAACACACTCAAGAGGAAAAGGAACTAATGCTGAGACTGTGACTTTGTGACTAGTACAACACAGATAGAATTTGAACAAACGGAAGGATTTGATTTGGGACGTTTAATTTCTTTCAGTATTTGGTTTACATATGCTTTGTTTTGTTTTGTTTTTTTTTAAAATAACATGCTGACATATTTGTGTAGCACGTTCTTTAAATTTACTGATTTCTGAATTTCCACAGAGTTCCTCCTTCCAAAGCTATCGATGCTTCTGTATTGTGACCGTGACATCCTCCAAGCAAGGAGCTTACAGATGGCCTGGTAACATGGAGGTCACGGAGAGGCCGTAACACAGGCCAGCAGGAGAGATCTGTGTGGTGGGACACAGAATATAACCAGAAGGTAACAGCAAAAAAAGTAGCTCCTGTGACTTCTAGAGCTGAAGCCAGACTGCTGACATGAGTGACAGACACACAAGAGCAATGACACTAGGCTTTGAAGGCTGCCTTTAGAATACTGTAGAACACACTTATAATTAACAGCGCTGATGTCAATTCTAAAAAGCCTTATTTTAAGAATTGTATAGTTTGAGCTGGGGAAGTAGCTCAGCTGTTGAAGGCTAAGGCTTATAACCAAAATGCCATGGATTCTGTAATTTGTTCAAGACTCTTTCTCTCTGGACAGATGGATCTGAAAGGTGGCAGGAGTATATATTCCTCACAACTGCCAGCTCAGCACAGACAAGACAGAAATTTGGCTATATTCTATTATTAAAATGTGACTTTTAGTTTTAAAAGGAAATCCCCGTAGTTAATGACTTCGAAGCTCCTTTAGAACTCGTTAAAGTTATGTGCATAATAATTAACAGGTTCCCTTTGTACAGGAACTACTTTCAGTTTGCAAAATTCTTCCTTTGATTTTTTTCTCTTAATTGTGAATGAAGAAACATGAGTATTTGGAACTATCAAATAACTTACCTTATCATAGAATAATAGGATTATAATAAATAATATAATCCCATGTTCTACTTTTAACGTTAGCATTAACAAAAGCTTTTCTAGAAAAGAGAAAACAAGCAAAGCTCTCAGCATTCCTTACTTTGTTCTCCATTACTGCGCTAATGTTGACGTTTTTCAGAAGCAAGTTCATCGATGTATAGTTCAGACTGTATACATCTATATATGGACTACATACAGATTAGACGCATACATACTTCCTTTAGATACAGCACTTAATTATTATTATGAAGAGCAAATCGAAGGTCCTGCTTTGCATCTGAACACTCAGACGTGTTTGGTGGATTTATCAATGACTATTAATCACTCATTTACATACTCAGCAGGAGTGAAATCTGTGCCAAATATAAAAAAAAGGGGGGTCACTTCCATTAAAAAAAGAAGAATGAAGAGCATCACTTACTCAAAATGTCCCCGAGCAGCTGCGACGCACAAGGGTGTGAAGCCATTTTTATCAGCAGCGTCGACTCGGGCTTCTGCATTCAGCAGCAATCGCACACAGTCTACAGGATTTTAACAGGCCACTTTAATTTAGGGCAGTGATGAGCCAGGTTCCCTATAAACTGCGCAGAGACTCTAACAGCAAAGGCTGACCTGACAGTTCTGTCCTGTTGGATGTGGCATGCCACAGACTTCCACATGGAGAGCCATCTTCTTCCCTCAAGACAGGCTACCTCCAAAGCCACGGGACATGGTTTTAAAAAATACTTTGAGAAGAGTTGTTGATGGGTAAAAAAGGAATACCGTATACCAGAAAAAAACACTTTGCTAGAGTCTCAGATTCATTTACCAAATTGTACTTGTATAGTTCCATTCTTACCATATGATTGGAGCTAATTTAATCATCAAAGCACTTCTATGTGGGCCATCCTACACTTGGCTGCTTGAAGATCAAGGAAAGCCAACAGAAAGCCACCTGAGACACAACCATCACTAACAGAGAAGTATCATAAATAATACTGCATGATCTAAATTTAATGTATTTCTCTACAGTGAAGAAAATTCCCCCAGTGCTTCTGAATTCCAAAGTGCTTTAAAACTACTAAGTCTTCTCAGCTCTGGAGAGTACGGGGTCCATCTGAGGCAACCAGGAAGTAGGCCACAGTGCACATACCCTACTAACTTAGAACACGTAGTCAAGTCCTCTCTTCTTCTGTTACCACATGTTTTAGTATATTTAACTACAAGATTTGCATTTTAAAGAGTCACAAGAATTCTTAGTCTTCGCTGACATATCATTTATAGTAAGTTTTCACTTCTCAGAAAAGTAATCTAAATAACTATAAATTATTCCAAGGCCACTCTTTCTAGCTGGTAAAACCTCTCTGGGCAGCTACTCAATACCTAAGCCTAACAGCATGGAAGATCTGCTTTTCCCATCACAGATACTCCTACCAAAGAAATCAGGGTTACTCTGTCCTGACAAGAGTGACCTCAGATGGAGAGTTCCATTCTAATGTGTGTTCAATAATCCCTATATGGACAATACATTTTGTTGGGCATCCGTGAAAATTGATTTGTCACTGGCTCTACATTTTACAATAAGGAGTCATATAATTAAGCCCTTAAATAGTCATAAGACTTTAAAAGTCATTAAAAAAAAAATTCCCCATTCTGTTCCTCCTTAAAAAGAAAAAAATTGAAATCCAGGTGGACCTTTCGCTCACAGCCGTGATTAAATCACCTTTGGCCTTCCATCCTTTTACCACCACGTGTGTGAAGGTAAGGCGTTGTTGGTTTGTTTTGGCTTTTTACCTGTATGTCCATTCTTAGCAGCAGAATACAAGGCAGAATGGCCATCTTCACAGGAGTAATTTATGTCCAGTCCTTCTTCATTAAGCAGCATTGATAATAAAGTGGCATTTCCCTGGGCAGCAGCTTGCTGAAGAAGGGTGGGCCTGCCAGCCAGGGGGGCAGGACCACCACTCATTAGCAAAGGGGTTAGGGAGGGTGACCAGCCTGTAGGTTAAAGTGACCCTAGTTAGTGAGCAGGAAGAAGAGACGGATACTGTCATCCCTTTTGAATCACACGCACAGAGACATGAACATGTATCCCTAGAAGGCTACATGGTTTCTAACGTTATCGGTCTGTTAATACTTTCTTAGCACAAACCCCTACTGTTACTTTCAGACTTTCTATCTGGTGCTAATTGAATTAACCTTGATGGGGGACATGTTATTTTTAGTTGTCAGTTTGGCATACACGCACACACGCACACACAAAAAAAAAAAGAGTTAAAGAAATAATTCGTTTTAGGAAACCAAGATGGCTATCACACTTTACAAACTTAAATTTCTATTTAGAATTTAAAATCATTTTGAATCCTAAAATTAGGGAAAGGGTGCCTTAATTTCAATACTGATATGACAATGGAAATAAAGTAGGTGTAAGATACCACTGTAGCTTCAGAGAGTCTCCTCAACAATGTTTCTAAGATAATTATTTTGTGTAAACCAGGAAATAGGTCTTATTCTACCAAGGAGTTTGTTCTATTCCTTGAATTCCCATATCTGAGAAACAAATAATGGGTGTTAAAAGCTAACAGAAATACTATATATATGTATGTACATATATATATATATATATATATATATATATAGCTGTATTGTATGACAGCACAGAGTTCAATAACAATTTTGAAAACTACCATCTCTCGCCATCTTCACAGCGAGACTTCAATAAAACTTTTGAAATTGGCCAACAAAGCAGGGTGCTCTATCATACAGCTTTAACAAAGATTTTAAGAGTTATCATGGTTAGATAGTTCTCATCAGTATTTAGCAGCTTTAGAAGAGAATCTGTTAAGAGTGTGAAGTCGGCTGCATATAGCCTGGAAAAGTTTCTGAATCCTTCCTTGATCAAAAGGCTGTAAAAACAGTAAAGTACAAATGTTTATTTAATTGGTAATTATGTCTTTTCGGCTTAAGCACAATGAGTGAGAGCCCCAGTCCTCTTAGCAGTGCTGTATATAACCACACAAATACAGTCTTCAGGCAGACTCTCTACGGGTATATGTAACGTTCCCTTCAGCGAGATGCAACAGGTATTAGTTACACTAATGTGATTGCAATAAGAATGTTATGCTCAATTCTTATGGTTAATGACAAGCTTTTGGCCTTACTTGTTTCAGGATATATTTAAAGTACATATCGAAAGAAGCTTCTCAGAATATTGAAAATTCTTTATAAATTAAATCAAAGAGAGGCCATTTATGCAAATAGAAATCCATGGACTTTTGAAATCTCAAAATTATATCTTTATAACCAATAATTTGAATCCATGGACTATTTATTGTTTTATCATATCAGGACAGCAATGACAGACAATTAAAATATTTATAAAATTCAATATTTCTCAAATCTTTATAATATTTCCCCATCCATATTGATTAGGTCTTCTTAGAAAAGTAGTATTTTTACTTCATACTTACAAGAAGGCTCCTCTCTGGTACATTTTACCTTTTGTATTTTCTTAAAAACAAACAAAAAAAAAAAACAGGCCCACAAAAATTAAATCAGTACTTATTAGAAATGGATGATAGACAGAAAATTATAAACACCAAGGTAGGACACCTTGACTGTAAAGCAAACACAAGCAACAGGGACGCATCACACTACCGTCCCCAGCAGAACAGGAAGGGGGGGTCTGCTTCATGCTATCGACACGCACATACATACACACACACACACATGCAATCGCACAAGCGTGCCCATGTGCACACACACACACTCATCTCTTCTTTACATCTCATTCAAGGAATCTCGGTTCTTGATATTCTTCCATGAATACCAATGTGTGCATACTAAAGTTTGCTCTTTTTTTTTTTTTTTTTTTTTTTTT
>JADRCC010163734.1:0-14707 GCA_019843855.1 Hylomyscus alleni
CCCCCCCAACCACTCACATACTCTCCTGCTCTGGCTTTCCCCTACAGTGGAGAATCGAGCCTTCACCGGACCAAGGGCTCTTCCTCATCTCCCATTAATGTTCAAGCCTCTACTACATATATGGCTGGAGCCATGGGTCCTTCCATGTATTCTCTTTGGTTGGTGGTTTGGTCCCTGGGAGCTCTGAGGGGTCTAGTTGGTTGATATTGTTGTTCTTCCTATGGGTTGCAAACCCCTTCAGATCTTTTAGTCCTTTCTCTACCTCCTTCATTGGGGACCCTGTGCTCAGTCCAATGGATGGCTGTTGAGCATCCACTTTTGTATTAGTCAGGCACTGGCAGAGCCTCTCAGGAGACAGCTATATCAGGCTCCTGTCAGCAAGCACTTGTTGCCATCCACAAAAGTGTCTGGATTTGGTGACTCTATATGGGATGGATCCTCAAGTGGGGCAGTCTCTAGATGGCCTTACCTTTAGTCTCTGTTGCACTCTTTGTCTCTGTATTTGCTCCTGTGAGTATTTTGTTCCCCCTTCTAAGGAGGACAGAAGCACCCACACTTTGGTCTTCCTTCTAATTGAGCTCTATGTGGTCTGTGAATTGTATCTTGGGTATTCCAAGCTCTTGGGCTAATATCATCCCTTATCAGTGAGACACTACATATACGAAGTTGAAAAGACCTACCATTTCATAATGAAAATACGATGGGGCTTATAATATTGTCTCTAACGAGCTATAGTTACTAATAATGTTAAAAAGAGTAAGTACTTTTGAGTGAAGTAAAACAACACTATCCAGGGGTTCTTGAAAGTAATAGAATCCTATGGAATGAGATTTATTTTTCTCCCTAAAGAAAGAAAAAATAAACATTTCAGCAACACCTGAAAAGCTACATATATAATTCAACACAATGAAAACGCTGTCAAAACTCCGACCTGATTGATCCCTTGCTTGCAAGAAGTCTAAAACCCTTTATTAATTTCTCTTGAAAACTGTCTTCACATGTAGAAGTGTCGTTGTTCTCTGCAATACCTTCAGGAGGATTGCTCATGTATTCATAATTGTCATGTGTTTTCCAGGATGCAATTTCACCATTGTGTACATAAGAATGATGATACTTATTAGACCAAAAGTTGAAATTGAACTGGATCTCAGATCTGTAAATATATTTCTCATCTCAAGGATAATGAGAGATTAAAATCTGAGACATAAACAAATTAGGAAATTAATTTTTTTTTTTGCACAAAACTGAGAAGCCTGCAAGTTATCCGTTGCTGCTAGTGACTGGCTAGAAGAAGCCATAACTGATATTTTGGTAATACACTTGCCTGAATGCTTGTAGTGACAAGATTCTAAAGACCACAGAGCAATATATGGAAGAAGAAGAGCAAGGGACAATAGAATGTCTTTATCAGAAAAGCAAAGATCCCTGTAGACTTTCGCTAATGTTGTGTCTTTTATAACTGTGTCCCATAGGCATCACTACTTTTATAGGAGACAGCACAATTAGTTTTCACCAGGATCCATTGCCTTCTCTAACACAATTATGTTTCTATTAGTAAGGAAGAATGAGGCAATATATTTTGTGTTCACAACTAGACTACTCTGCCACTGAGATAGATATAACTTCATTAAACCTAAGAACAAAAGGTAACATTTAGCATTCATCCAAGACATGAGGTATTAACGGTATGCTAGGAGCAGTCCCAGGTGCTGGAAATATGAACATGAGTAAATACAACACATTCCTTACCCCTGAGAGCACATGCACTTTTAAAAGATGCTTATATTATTAAATAATTAAAATGTCATTTTAAATATGCTAGAGAGTGGGTAGGGTATGGGGCAATAAAGGAGTACATTTTTTTTTTTCTGCTTGGGAATGTCAGGAAACCATGTAACAAAAGTGAAATACAAGCTTAGTCTTGAAAGATGAGTAGGGGGTTGACAAATATACAAAAGGAGGACAAGAAGAGAAGAATAATAGCTATCCCTGGCAGAAAGTTCACACAGACTAAAAGGGAAGTCTCCCATTCACATAACAAACACATTAAGCCCCTATACATGAATTACAGTACCAAGAACTAGGATAAGTGAATGAATAGGACTGATGTGGTCCTTATCATCATAGGGCTGGCGATGCAGCTATAAAATTGCATGTGGCCTTACTGGTTGTGCACAAGTGGGTCCCAGGATGCCTTTGAAACTGTAAGGTGCTACAAAACTGGGTCAGACTCTCTCCCTAGGAAAACTGATAGGTCAGACAAGGAGCAAGGAACCCAAAGGCTAGGTTTCTAACATCCTACTTCTTATCTGTTAATACGATTGTAGAGAAATGGTCCATAAACCAGTTTGAATTTTATAAATCTAGATGTCTGCTGTAAACAGGTTAATTTGGATCTAAGTCTCAGGATAAAAACTGGATGCTGAGGTAGTAGCTTACTGCAATAGGTCAGCAAGAGGTGAGACCTTAGAGTGAACCCATGGCTGTGGCCATAGAGAGCAATCCAGAAAAAAACTATAGGAAGCAGCACTAATTAGTGATAGGAGGCCCCCAACACATATCAGCAGATGAATGCCTGGTCTGGCCTCAGTGAGAGACGATGTAACTAACCCTAGAGAGACTTGAGGCCCCAGGCAGTGAAGAGGTCTGGTAGGGTGAGAGTCGGGGAGGGACAGACATGCTCTTGGAGATGGTGGGGGAGAGGAGATGTGGGATGTGGAACGGTGGGAGGAGGATAAAGACTGGACTGTAAAAAAATTAAAGAATTAAAAAAAAAAAGAGTTGGTGATGCATTGGTTAGTGGAGAGCAGTTGAAATAAATTAAGCAACATTCTCACAGATTGCTCTTATTGGGCCAAGGGCTGGGGAATTTCCAACTGTCTTCAGCAAAAATGAATGAATAAGATTGGAAGATAAGAACAAGTTTGATATTTTTTTAAGTTTATAGTACCTGTAGTGTATCGAGTATAATATTCAAGAATTAAAAGACAGTTTGCAGTCTAAATTTAGTATTAGAAAGCAATAATATAAGAAATAGGTTGGGGCAAAATCTAGCTGCTATTTGTAGTATACATTACCAACCCCTTATTTTGACAAATATTAAATACAAACTACATGCCAAAGTACTATTTTTTAGTCCTTGGAGAGGTTCTGCGGTGTGTGCATACAGGCGTATAAATGGGTTTGAAAAGCATCTGTTTTCATGGTTTCACAATCTAGCTAGGATAATAAGCAATAAGCAACTGCACATTATAACGCAGCGAATAATTCTGTAAAGAAAAAGAAAATTGGAGGTTACTGTGATAGAGTCTCAGAAGTGTACTGTTTTCTGTATGTCAATCAGAAAGAGAGCCTTTGATAAGAGGCATGATAGCACAGTCTGTAAAGAAGCAAACCTTGTGTATCAAAGAGGCTCAGGGCGAATGGAACAGAGTAAGGTGGGAGCACCCTTTCTAAATGTATGGTTTGCAAGGAGACTTCGTTTGCCTGGAGCAGAATAAGCAAATGGCTGTGAAATTCAGTCTTACAGGCAGCAATTGGCCAGTTTATGTACAATTTTATTCAAGAAAGATAGGAAGTCCTTGAAGATCTTAGAAAAGAAAATTGAAATGATGTCTTAACTTTTAAAAAGATTTACTTGGCCCGCATGTGCAAAACATGATGGAGAGAAAATGGAAAATACATAGAAGGTCCAGGAAAGGAACAATGGGAGCTGGTTTTGGTGTAGCCTTAGCGGTTTAACAGATACTGATGCATTTCTGATGTTCTGTTGAGGCTTTGATTTGGGAGCGCAAAAGATAAACAAAATCAAGGATGGTTGTAACACTTGGGCTTCATCCAAACCAGTGGGTTGAGAAAAAGCAGAGAAGCTACTCTGGCTTGTCTTATTTGGTGGTGGCTCACTTGTGGTAATATGCAATTCAGATGTATTTTTATTTTTTAAGTCAATGAGCATGATCAAGACAGGCAGATGGTTATAGATAGTGAGTTCACTTGAGGCAAGAAGCTACATTTGTGGACTGTCAGTATAGAGATGGGGTAGGAGTAGATGGTGTGGGAAAGAAAGTCCCAAAGCAAAGATGTTCCTAAGCACACTAGGATTAGATGATAGGAAATGAATGGAAAGATGGTTAAGAAATACCATAGTTACTTTACAGAGTGATGAGCAAAAGGAGAGGTAATTTGAGACCACCTTTCACAGATGATAACTGTGTTAGAATGGACATTGAAAAAGGCGCACAGATGGCGTTCTGTCCTATTTCTGTGGGTCACAAAATTTTTCACACTCTTAACATTTTCATTTAAAACCTGTATACCTCAGTATTAAATAAACCCAAATTTCCAGCTCAATGTAATGAAACTCTCTTGACCGTTGTCACATAGATTACTTGTTACTGATGCCCTAGTGTTTTCTTATGCTTAGATTCTAGAAAACCACTATTTCACACAATTTTTCTCTGTACGGTGGTGTCACACACTCAGTCTCTCTAAGGCTCAATAATAAAGCGAAGCAGAAGAGATTGGAAGACGATAGTAAATGAAAATATGATGATAAGAAAATTGGAATAGAAATATAATTTGTATTTAACTTTGCCTCTGTATAAAGGCTTACTTTGCATATTCACCATTTGCAAGGTTGACTTTATAATCCCAATCTTTTCCTGAAGCTCGGTTCTTCCATAGACAAGTTTAAAGATTGTAAAACAAATAGATATAAGGACAGACTAAAATAGGCTTTAAAACATACATACTGACTTTTCCTCATGTCTCTTGACACAAACTGGCTGTGTGCAGGTACAAGGAGTAAAGAAATGAGTCAAAGAAAGAATTCTTCTGCAGAAGCTTTTGCATCAGTGTTAGTGGAGAAGGAATGATTTCGGAAGAGCACCAAAGACTACCCCAGTACACAGAGGAGAAATTATCAGATAACTTGCCCTAGGACACATATCAGATTGCAGTACAGGTGAAGCTGAACTTCAAGAGTTGATGGCTACACAGTTTCACTAAAAAAATAAAAATTTCTTCTAATGTTACACCAAATTCATAATTCATTAGTAATTTTAAAGAAATATATTCCACTGAGCTCTTTGCAGCCAGCTTTTCATTACATTTTATTTCTCTTGATAGCTCATTCTATGAATTTAAGGGTATGTTTAATTGTTAATATTTCATCGTGCACAATTATTTATTTTGTATCCAGTTCATAGTAGTTTATTTAGTTCTGTGAGTAATTTTTAGGAAAGCAAAAACATAGTAGTTTTGCTCCCTGTTAAAAAATATTTTAGAAACAACTCAAGGTAAATGTTAAATTGATAGAAAATTAATTTAGAAATTCAGTCATATTGCATATATTTATTATTAATTTGTATACTTACCATTACACTATTTTTAGTTATGAATATGATTTCTGTATGATTCAAGTATTTTTTCATATAATTGCTTATTATCTTGTACGTGGTGAATTCATGTAATAGTGCCTCTTCACAGGCATCCCCAGATGGTAAATTGAGAGCTTCACAAATTGAGCAGAGAAGACCAGTGCTTGCTCTGAGAGAAATGTGTTTTTCAATCACTTCATTAACCCACATTCTCTCACAGACTGTCCCTACCTTACACTTAGGCCTTGCTGCATGCAACCATTTCAAAGCTGATTGTTCAGAAAGAGGCATTTGTGTTCCCATAGAAACAATGTTGCAATGATCTCATGCTAACTTTCAGACACTTGCTCATGACTGAAATGTAACTCCAGTAACGCAGTTAGAATGTTTGGACAGGGCTGTGTCTGAGCCAGGTCACTGAGACTGCCAGGAGATCAACCAGGACAGAGATAAACGTTCTGTGTAAGACCTCTCTCATGGATGGTGAGAAGCAGGGCTCCTAGCATAAACCCAGAAGCCGGTCGCAGCTCTGCCCAGTGTTTTATGATTCTCTAGAGAGGGTGGAGTGGACAAAGGATATTATGTCAAAGTAGGATGTCATCTTTGAGAAAACAGAGAATAAAATGGATAATCTGATTTTTTTTTAAGTCATGGTTTTATTTTTGTGTTTATACTACTAAATTGAGTGTAATGGTGAAGAAAAGACTAGAAAAACCTTGGATTCTTGATGTTTTATTGACATAAGTAAAAATCCTTGGCTTAGAAATTCTTGCCTTTTTTTTTTATGTAGTGGTGGATTTTATAAGCTTCTCTTCCTTCAACATTTTGCTTTCAGATTTTTAAAACCACTACTAGAGTGTTAGTGATAAGAAAGCTATCATGGACATAAAGCTAATGGGTGGACAGCAGACAACTTCTCACACACTGGCCAATTAATCATGATATATTTAATAATATTATCAAAACCATTGTGATAATGGCACTGTTAAAACTAAATGACTAATGCCGATTAATGACAGTATGAAAGTTTTACCTAATACACTAACTGTTCTCATACATATCTGTGAACAGAATCACTTTGGGACCCTTCCAAAAGTAGACCCTCTTAGATCACATCTCATTCAAGAATCAGCCTTTCTATCAGATAGCTGGCTTTGCTGTTCCGATATCTTTTCAGATGAGGAACTATTAGGGTCGATTTCTTCCCTTTGTAATCTAAAGTAAAAGTTAATCATGGTTTCTAGTTTCCATAACAAAGCTTTTGGATAGAAGAACACTTGGTAATATTCACTTCTTGTTTCATTGAACCAAAGAATCTCTCCTTGTCTCACTGAGTTTAATACAGCACAGGACTGGATGGCAACCCTCTTTCATGCCTTTCTATCATTTTCCCCATTATAAATGCAGAGTGAACTATTTTTTTGTGAAAAAAAATTCAGTTAATGACTTTATTTATTTACATCCCAAATGCTGTCTTCCTCCAGGTCTTACAGAATTTTTCCACTTATCGCCCCCCCTTCACCTCTGGAAGGGTGTCCCTTCCCCCAGGGGCACCATGTTTATATAGGATTAAGTACATCCTCTCCCACTGAGGCCAGACAAGTCAGCCCTCTGCTTATATGTGTGCCAGGGTGCCTCAAAGCAGCCCATGCATGGTCTTTGGTTGGTTGCTCGGTCTCTGGGAGCTAGTAGGGGTCCAGGTTAGTTGGCACTGTTGGGCTTCCTAGGGGATTTCTGTCACCATTAGCTCCTTCAATTGTTGCCCTAGCTCTTCCATACGGATCCCCAAACTCCTTTCAATGTTTAGCTGTGAGAATCTGCATCTGTCTCGGTCATCTGCTGGTAGAGTCTCGTAGAGGACAGCCATGCTGGGCTCCCATGTACAAGCAAAACATAGCATCAGTAATAGTGTTATGGATTGGTGGCTTCACGTGGGATAGATACCAAATCGGGTCAGCCATTCCTTCAGTCTGCTCCATTTTTGTCCCTGCACTTTTAGAGAGGAGCAATTTGGGGCCAAAAGTTTTGTAGGTGGATTGATGTCCTCCTCCCTCCTGTCTGACTATGGGAGGTGGCCTTTTCAGGTTCCACATCCCTACTGTTAGGCATGTTGGCTAAGGTCACCCACATTGAGTCCTGCGGGCTTCTCACATCCCAGGTCTCTGGGACTTTTCAGAGCTTCCCTCTACCCACCTCGCCCCTCCTTGGCAACTGCATATTTCCATTTTTTCTCCTAAGCCTCTTGGCCTTTTCCCTGTTTTCCCCCACACCTGATCCTGTTCCTTTTATCCCCTACTTCATCTCCTCTCCCACACGGGTCCCTCCCTGCCTCTTCCTCCCATGATCATTTGGTTCCCCCTTCGAAGTGGGATTGAAGCATCCTGACTTGGGCCTTACTTCTTATTTAACTTCTTAGGGTCAATGAGGTGTATTGAGGGTATTCTGTAATTTGTGGCTAATATCCACTTATCTGTGAGTATATACCATGCATATCTTCTGGGTTTCCTCACTCAGTATGATATTTTCTAGTTCCATCCGTTTGCCTGCAGGATTCACTATGTTCTTGTTTTTAATAGATGAATAGTATTCCTTTGGGTGAATTTTAAAGATCCCAAATTTTAGAATCTGGTGTAATGAAGTATGTGTTGTTGTTGTTTAAAACCCCTAGGGGATATTCTATATTAACATAGGATATTATATGTTTTTCCTTCAGTTTCATTCTTAACTGCATTATAATTCTTCATAAGAGCAATTTTTATATCCACATTTAATTTTTTTCAAAATATTTTATTACTTTGCATTTGTAGAAAAATATAATTTTGAAAGTGTTTCAGGTAATTCATTAAAAGAATCTCTTTCATTTGTCATTTTATATATTTTTTCCTCTATCTTCTCATATTAGCATGCTTAGAATTGCAAACATAATCAAATATAATGCATTTTTAAGCAGAGTTAATATTTTGCATAATATTTTAGTTATATATAAGATTCAATGAGATTTATGTGATAAGAGTATGTTATTTTCTTTTATCTACATGATTATTTTTCTTACTATATGTTTTTCTAAATGAGAATTTACTTAGTCAAAACAGCATTTAACATTGATATATGGAGACACTGTTGTATTAACAAAATGGGGTTTTCTAAGATTTACATGTAACATAAAATAGCCTTTGACCTTATAATCTGTTAAGTTTTAAACCTTTAAAGTTGTAAGTTAAGGAGTTTGTTAGTTATATGATAGCATTTTTTCAGGAAGTTGCCACAGAAGTGGAAGAATTTAAAACACCCTGCTGTTCTTTGCCCCTGTTTTCTTCACCAGCGCACTTCCACTTCCTTGTACTCTGCTGGTAGGCTTTGCTTTTCCAGAGCCCACTTCTAACATTTTTATAGTAACTTTGTATTTCCCAGAATGGTGGCTATCCTGTGGATATGTACGTAGGAGGTATTGTTTATACCGTCTGGTATCACTTGTTCTGTTTGTAAGCCATGCAAGACAAGATACAGCTGAGACAAAAACAATTCCTAAGCAATGTCTAAGGAGATAACAACCACAGAGGCACAAATTGTGAGGATCTAATTTGCTGTTGGATGGATGAGATGTTGACAGGACATTTCTCTTTATGTTTAATAGTTATTTTATGATCGTGGACTCATAGGGAAGTCTTGAGTGCATACTTTGGATTTTTCCTCAAATTTCTCAGTGTTTCATTCATCCAGACCAGTGTCCCAGCTGTTGCAGAGTTTGGAATGACTTAGTACCGGGCTCAGACATTGAGTTTCTGCCAGAGGACTCTGGCGATAAGCATTGTCCCGTACAACTGATAGCAGTAGAAATGTCAAGGGACTTCACAATAGCGGGTCTCAGGATCCAGTGTAATGGCTTAACTTCATCATAGAGATGAGAAGAGCCAAGTGCCTCATTGTTCAGTTCTGGGGAACGGTAATCTGAGATGCCACTCATGTAAATGAAGATAATTGCAAACCAGGGCCAAGATATACCCTCCATGAAAAAGTGTGCTGCTCTTAAATAGGTCATTCTGCGATCACAAGGAGTCTGCACAGGGACGAGAAAATCCCCCTTCTATGAAAGACTTAATATCTTTTGAGACACTGGGAGAAAAGGGCACTTTGCACAAAGGCCTTGGGATTTCCCCAAGAGTCTGAATCATCTTCACCAAGTAACCCTATGTAATAAAGTTTTAATTACCAGTTTCGTCTATCTATTTTCAGAGGCATTCTTCCATGGTTCTTTTCTGATAGGGAGTCAAAATGATTTCATTTCAGAAAGAAAAACATTGGACTAGGAAAGTATTTGCCTAAAATGCATAGTTAAACTATTTACTTTAACTAACTATTCCCTTGGGCAGGAGCTTTACGTATTGCTTAATTGAAGCCAGTTTTTGAAAGAAATTTTTATATAGTCTCTGTCGCGGGATGACGTCGCTAGGTCCATTTGTGCCTTGGGGCTTTTTCATTTGAAGCATGGTGACATAGAACTTGCCCAAAATGTCCACTGTTTGCCAATAAGGAGCTCTCTCTGATGATTTTGCTCTTTTGTAATGAATTTTAAACACAGAGAAGGGGTCCTGACCAGGAGACGTTTCAGCCAGTAAAGGCACTTCGTACAAAGACTATTGATCTCAAGTTGCAGTCCTAGGATCTGCATGGTAGGTGAAATGAGCTAACGCTAATATGTTGTCCTCCAACCTCAACAAGTGTAATATGAGACCCTGCAACTCCCTTTGGGCCCCCCCATACATATATGTACACAATATGTGTATGTATATATATACATACATAAGTACAAACAATAATTTAAAAATAAATGTATGTTTTCAATAAAAGTTACAGGAGGCCAAACATACTTCAGTTAAGTATATTATATAGTCTATAATACAATAGGAAGAACATAGACTGAAAAGCAACACTCTCAGATAGTTATTTATATGTCTGTCACTATGCTGCAATTGGGCTCAGAGTATGTGTCAATTATACTTTCTTTTTTTTTTTCATTTTTCATAGCAGAATAGAATTCATAAGTGTCAACTGGGTGAATGGGGAAACATCTGCTAACCCTTTACCTCTTTATCTCCTAGAGACAGGAAGATGCATAGGAATTTAGTGTAATGCCTCAGTTTCTAAAAAGGAAAAGGTGAAATAGTCATTCAAGTTTAGAAAAGATAAAAAACAGTGAAACCTGAAAGTGCAGAGAACACTGAAAGAGCATTCTTAGGTGCTCTCTGGACCTGTGTGTGGATGCAGACATTCGAAAGTGTGTCATAATAACAGCGTCCAGGAAAATGCAAAACCTGCAAATGATACGGCTCAGCAGTTAAGCTTTGCAAGATAAAGCCAGATTATAGGAACTCAGGCAACATTATTCTAAATTTCCAATGTTGGGAATGTCTGAAAAATGTAACAGAGTAGGATTAAACTAAATGAAAATGAATTTTCAAAGAATTGACGGTGCTTTAGTAAACTTGAAGCTGAATAAACGTCACCCAGATGTGATGCCCTTTTACAAAAATTGTTCTTCAAGTATATGTAAATCAGTAAATATTCAAATATTTTAAATCTGAGTACATTTTTTTTGGTAGAAGAACCCAAGTGAGCCTGAATGGTACTTAACATTTTATGTAAATAAGTTATTCTGGAGATTTGCCTCTTATTTTTAAAGTGTGTGTCTGTCTATGTGTTCAGATACTAGTCGAATCCAAGAGTTGTTGGGTGCAGAATGCATCCATAATGGCTGAATTAACTCTCAAATTCATTAAATGAATTCTTGAGCTCACCAACAAAATTATTTATATGTGTAGATTGTTTGTCTAGACTCGTGATTTAAAGACAGATCAGAAAATGGCTTTCCCATTCCTGAAATAGAATAAAATAATCAAATGCTTTAATGAAGGAAGTAAGGACAAGTAATGATTGTATTGCATTTTGAGTTTCAAAAGTAATGGACATACATAAGGAATATTACTGTAAACAACTCATGGATAAAAGACATTTATTGCATCTACTTAAGGAAAAAAATCTTAAATATGCTGATGTTAGTGTTCTTGTAGCCAATGTTTTAGAGATTTGTAGAGGATTAACTGCAAAATGGTTTCATAGTTGTTGAGTTTGGGGGATACTATGTTCTTCACTAATGTACAAATTACATGACACATACCCGAAACTTGTTAGAAGTCTCAAAGGCAATATGCTTTTAAGTTAAGCATCTGTTATTGAGTGTCAATCAATGTTGTACAGTCCTGAAATGTGGGTATTTGCTAGGTGTTAAGGATATTTGGAAATTTTCCATAGCAAATATGGCAATTCAGTAAGCTTGCTTTTGTCTAGAAACCTGGTTGTGCTAACTCTGGGTGCACTGACTTAGATTATACATATACTGGTTTTGAATTATATGTACACCACACCTCCAGTATCGAATCTTTTTAAGAAATTGAAATTAGATTGGAGTGTGAAAGCAAACAGTAAAGAGTTGAATGATCTCCTCTAGGATCTATTAAGACATGTCATATAAAGCCCTATTGGTCTTTACTGTCAACTCATTAATAAATGCTTATATCAACTGAATGGACATCATTTTAGAGGATTTTTTAATAATTTGTTTACAATTTATTTACCCAACTATATGCCAAAGAATTAAGTAAAACAAATGATCTGCAATCAGAATTAATTTTTAACCTTTTTTCTAGCATTAAATGCTTAGAAATCCAGGTCCCATGACAAATACTTTTAGAAAAAAAAGGCCAGAAAACCATTGATATGTTATATCAATGTAGTTGTTGATTTGCTGGGGACCTGAGTATTATCACCATCATCTTGTACCTTATTTTGCTCAAAAGATGACTTGTTTTGTAATGTTCATATAGGCTAATGACAATGTATCCTAAATGTAGTAGCTGGAAAAAAATGCTGATACCTGGGTCCCATCATCAAGTGAGTTTGCCCAAGAACTCTGAAGATATTCTTTAGGAATTAGTTTTAGAGTGTTAGACAGGAAAGATGAATGTGCGTGTGTGTGTGTGTGTGTGTGTGTGTGTGTGTGTGTGTGTGTGTATGTGTGTGTGTGTGTGTGTGTGTGTGTGTGATAATTTATATTGTGCATAACCTGAAACACAAAATTTGATGATCTTAATATAAATTTAGTTCATT
This sequence comes from Hylomyscus alleni, assembly GCA_019843855.1. Classification (NCBI taxonomy): domain Eukaryota; kingdom Metazoa; phylum Chordata; class Mammalia; order Rodentia; family Muridae; genus Hylomyscus; species Hylomyscus alleni. The sequence continues at coordinate 12,543 of JADRCC010163734.1, forward strand.
AGTTTGTTTAGAAAATGTTTGGACTAATTGCAATTCCTTACTAAAAATTTTTCAATGAATTTCAGGGTCCATTGTGTCCATTGCTGTGAGAAGTGCTGGTCTCCCTTCTTGAGAAACTGTCTGAATGAGAAAGGAGTTATTTGGAGGCCCTCCTAATAGCAATGAGGCAGATACTAGGCATGGCTTTGGGCTTAGACTTGGAATTCCTGAGTCCCCTTTGGCAACTGTCCTTCCTTTCTAAGGACACTGATATTAGCTTTAGGAACCTTCCCTCAGAGGATTTGAGCTTAACTCTGCACACTTTCACAGATGGTTTTGCCCCTCCCATCTCCTTAGTCCCCTGGGATTAGTCTCATGGCCATTGAGAACTTGTGCTGAGGTGTTCTGCCTCAAGGCTCTTTCCTTAGATCTAATAGAGCTCTGCCTCCTGCAGGTTTCAATCAAGGTTATGAACTTCGCCTTAGGGTAGCTGGGACTAAGCAGCATCATGGCTGAGTGTGAATGGAAAAGCAAAGTCTTACATTTTTATCACCTCTGCCTACAACTACAAGTAGCTAGGTGATGAATGAACTCTGGAAGAAAGTGTTCCTGTTCTCTCCTTGTTCTGCCTTTGTCATGTGCAGGGACAGTTTTCTTCCCTGTGAGCTATGACCCTTGCCCATCAATTCACACCCTAGTCATTGTTAAAGAAAAGCTTCCCAAGACCTCAAGTCACTCGTTTGTTTGTTTGTTTGTTTGTGGTTACTTATTGAATATAGGTAAGATGACTTTAGACATCATGAAGATGAAAATGTCCCATTAATGAGATCTTTTAAAATACCACTAATGGGTGACTACTTTTAAATTTAAGGAAAATGGTATAGAATATCCTAGTGACACATCTGAAATACTACTTCTAAAGATTAAGGTCACAAGAATTGCTTTTCAACAATACCAATCATTTCCTATTTTACAGGGCTTCCTCTATTTTACCTGGCAACTTATTTTCAACTCCATCAAACATAGCTCATAGCACCCAATGGTTCTTAGTAGGAGATAGCATTTTGTTTGGTTCTGATCAATGTTTATTAATGTCTTTCCATATTTGATAGTGACTTTTCTGTTATCCAATAGCTTGAATTAATTGGCTAGCCCTTCAGAGTCATAATCTTTAAGGAGAGTCAAAGAGCTACAGAAAGTAGTGTAGGCACATGTCCTAATTACCCTAGCTTATTTATGTATGACAAAGGAGTATATTTTGAGAAAGAAAGGAGAAAGTGTGTATAAAGATGAAGTGGTCTATATTATCAATTCTCATTTTTTATCATTTTGCTAACCTCTCTCTTTTTACTGTCCATTAATTGTATGCAGTATATATTTGTATTGTTTTAACAATATTTGGCTTATTTTGACTTTCTCCTACATTCAACAAACCTTGGACACAGGCATCATTTTTTATAAACTTGTATGTTTATGGAGATATGATGACCTGAAGCTTAAGCAGGATCAAGTGTATCCTACATATGTATTTATAACAAAAAACACCACAGCCCAAAGGAGATTAAAATACAAGCTATTTAAATGTCATAAGACATTATTATATTAAAGTATTTTTTCCATCCAACAGGCTACTCAGCTACAGAAAATCCAGGTAACAAAATATTTAATAAATACTGAGGTAAACTTTGAAGAATTACAGTATATTTGGACCATTAACTAAAATGTATATACCTACTTAGCAAAGACACTATAAAATAAAATCCAAGATTTATATTCAAATGTTTGGTATTGTGCATTTGGGAAGAAATGACAAACTCTAGAGAAATCTTATCATTTCAAAATTCTTCGTTGGGAATAATACTAATTTATATTTCAACTTTAGATACTTTAAAATGCATTATCATGTTTGATTTCACTGATCATCTATATATAGCAAAGTCAAGTATTTTCAGTTACATTTAATAAATAATAAACTTGAGTTCCAGTATGATTATATTGTCCATGCTTATCAACTAAGAGTAAATAAAAAATGTCTTCTGAAATTGAGTCAATACATTTTTTGTATAATGGTTATTCCCTAGTTTTAAACAGAAACTTTGATAAAGTGAACTCTGCTAGTAACACATAAATCAAATTAAATCTCTCTCTCTCTCTCTCTCTCTCTCTCTCTCTCTCTCTCTCTCTCT
>JADRCC010163735.1:0-11051 GCA_019843855.1 Hylomyscus alleni
CTGTGTGTATGTGCATGTGTGCATGTGTGCATGTGTGTGCATGTGTGCATGTGTGCATGTGCATGTATGCATTGTGTATGCATGTGTGTGTGCATGTGTGTGCATGTGTGTATGCATGTGTGTGTGCCTGTGTGTATGTGCGTGTGTGCATGTGTGCATGTGCATGTGTGCATGTGTGTGTATGCATGTGTGTGTGCCTGTGTGTATGTGCATGTGTGCATACATGTGTGTATGTGCATGCCACGATGCTAGTATGGAGATCTGAGAACAACTTGTGGGAGTAACTTCTCTCCGTCCACCACGTTAGCTCTGGGGGTCAAGCTCAGGCCATCAAGCTTGGCAGCAAGTGCCTCTGCCCGGTTGCATGAGATGCTGGAACCTTTCAGCGCTGAGACCTAGCAGAGAGAGGTGACACTCTAATTGCCATGAAAGGAATTACTGCTGGTCACAGGGAGTCAGCTCACGTGGAAGTGGGCTATTACACAAAGAGTAATATAAGACCATCCTATCTTATACATTCTTATATCCACTCCCACCACTGTGACACTTTATACCATTGACTATTACCAGAGCCAACAGATGCTAACATGATACTCATAGCCATTCAGAACTAGAAGCAAAAGAAACCTTGTTTCTTTACACATTGTCCAGCTGCAGGTGCTTTGTTACAGTTACAAAAGCAGACTAATGCAGTAAATATCTGCTGCTTGGTATTTCTGTTATCTGTCTAATTTCAGTTCTAATTTTGTTCTGTTGCCCATAAGCTTTGTTTCTGTGTAAATGTGAATTTTGGCTGCTAAATGTCAGGTGATAAATCCTCCCAAGCCTAGATTGTAGGGTTGGGAGTAGGTAGCCCAGGGAAGGGCTGAATGGGCTTCTCACCCGAGGTTGCCTCACCCAAGTGGGACTGCTTTAAGCTAAGTCTCGGGGTTCAAGCTTTGAGCATCCTTTTGGTGCAGATGTGCACAGCATGTTTGTGGAACACACAGCATGTCAGCTTTTTTCCCCACTTCCTCTTTAGTCTGCTGATTCAGCACTTTCAACCTGGGGAGCAGGCATGGATTCTGCCTAGGGACAAGGTCTTGGGGAGAGGTCTGGTTTGGGGGCATTTCAGGTTCAGCCCTCACTCTCCCTGTGCTCTCAAATGCCATGAGAATATGGCTCTCCTGCCCTATTCTATTTGGTAAGGTCTTTGCTAGGATAATGGCTGCCTCAGAGACTATCTTCCTTCTGAATTCCCTTGTAAGAACATTGCTTCGTCTGATTTTTTTTCCTTAAATATGATACCCAGACTGTTTAGCTGTTAAAACAACTTAATTGGGTCTCCATTCAGACGTTTTTCATGGCAATAGAGACAAAAACTCGCACACTTTCAGGAAGTGTCAGTTCAGATGTCTGGCTTTTAAGTGACTTTAAGTGTAAACAACACAGAAACAGTCTAAATATGAATGTTTCTGGCAGCATTTCATAAACTAGGATTTAACAAAATGGCCACCACATGTGCTTTGATACAATAAGATTGCAGCTCATTACAGACATTAAGTGGAAGAGAAAAACAGGCTTGGAAGGCATCCGGATCCCACCACCCATAAATCCTCACATCTCAGTATGTCTGATCTTGCCATGTTTAGAGGGTTTATTACCTCATAGTTTAGAAACCGTTGTTCATAATCATTGGCCTTCACCACCAGCCTGATCTTTAATGCTTGTCTTAGTTAAGGTTTTACTACTGTGAACAGACACCATGACCAAGGCAACTCTTATAAGGGCAACATTTAATTGGGGCTGGCTTACAAGTTCAGAGGTTCAGCCCATTATCATCAAGGCAGAAACATGGCAGCATCCAGGTAGGCATGGTGCTGGAGGAGCTGAGAGTTCTACATCTTCATCTGAAGGCTGCTAGCAACATAGTGGCTTTCAAGCAGCCAGGAGTAGGATCTTAAAGCCCACACCCACAGTGACACACCTACTCCAATAAGGGCACACCTACACCAACAGGGCCACGTCTTCTAATAGTGCCGCTCCCTGGGTCGAGCACATAGAAATGATCACAACTCACATAACTTAATTGGAAAATGAGAATTTCTCCTTTGAAGTGCAGAGTCTTCTTTTCTGTTCTGAGGTCACTGCAGATCAGTTGACTACTTGTAAGATATATTACATTCCTCTGTGTAATCTATCCTGGTGGATCTAATCAAAAGAATCCACTCAGAAAGCCACAAGGGAGTCGTAATTGAAGGAGCAGCACCATCCCTGAGCTGTGGAGTGTCCAGCGATGAAGGATGAAGGCCGTGCAGAAATGACACTGCCATCGTTTAAATGGGACTGCAGGCTCTGTCTGGGCCTCACTTAACAGAGTGGTAAGGCAGGATGAGGAACGAAAGAGCCATTTGTATTTTACAAATAACAGGCTTCAGTAAGCTTCACATGGCTCCAGATCTCTGGAGGTCAATCTCTGAGACAGTGAGGGAATCTCACACACCTCGGGCTCCTTACAAAGGCTCAAACTGGCCCTTCTTGACTCATGCAGGTGGACTGCAGTAAGCATGAGCTTTCAACCAGTTCACCAAAATCTCTGTAAAATAGTGACAATTATCTACCAATCTGAAGTAGTGTACAGTCGTGGTACCCTTTCTACAAGAGCCTGGAAGACCTCTGGGATGGGAGATGAATGTAAGGCCTGGGAAACTGTGGAGGGAGAAAGGAATCAGGAAATGTGGGAAGGGATTCCGGAGACAAACAAACCAGAACACAGGTCAGTGATCTCAGGAAAGCTTGGCTATCTCCGATTAGAGGCCAGTGGGCAGAGGAATGCTTGTCTGTACCTTCGTCAGTGAGAAGCGTAGGTGGATCACACCCCCACTTAACTTACAGAGTCAAATGAAAGATCCAACTCTCCTAGTTAGCCTGAAATTGTCAGCCTGACAGCACCTAGAGTTATCTGAGAGGAGAGGCCTTAACCGAGGGATTGCCTGGATCAGGTTGGTCCATAGGCATGTCTATGAGAGACTCTCTTCATTATTAACTGATGTAGGAGGGCCTAGCCCACTGTGGGTGGCACCATTCCTCAGGAAGGTGGTCCTGAGCTATAGAGAAAAGTCACTTAAGCCTGAGCCAGCGAGCCAGGCAATGGACAGGGTTTTTCATGTGCTTGGTTGTGAGTTGACTCCCTGTTAGAGAAAGTGCTGTGTGGGATAGGAGGCAGTTTCGCCTTCAGTTCCTGTCCCCACGTTCTGCACGGAGGGACTATGCCCTCAAGCATGAGATGAAATCAGCCCTTTCTGCCTGAGTTGCTTTGAGGGTTTCATCACCGCAAGAGGGGAAACTCCAACCACTGCACTTCAGTCCATGAGCTGCAGCCCCTTCGAAGACAAAAAACTCAGGCTCTGTATCATGAGGGCCTATTCTACCTGTATTGACTCACAGAAGGCACCCCAAGCCATCCTTGCAACTTTCTAACTATGACACCCAAGGGTTGCCAGGAAAATGAAGCATGAGATCACCACGGCAAGAGAAGTAACAGTTGTTCCACTTGACTCTGTGTGATTCCTGGATCATCTATGATGGTTAGTCCTCAATGGAAACCTCTCTGAGTTGGGAATCACCAGGGAGAGAGAGGAGTCACCTGAGTGTGGGTGGGTATGTTCCACGGGCCAGGGCCCTATGGCTGAGAACCAGCATCTACTCTGGTTCCTCTTGGCAGATTCAACGTGAGCTGCCTTCCTCTCCCACCATTAACCCTTCTCTGTAGTGATAGACCACATCCTCTCATTCTCTCAGAATTCTCCCTTTCCCAAGTCACCTTTGTCACGACAATGAGGGAAAATGACTAATGCATCACTCAGATCAATGGGAGGGTGAAGTCCTCGGGTACTGAATGGGTCCAATCCTCCCTGGGACTTTCCCTGATCCAGACACTTTCCTCAGGACCACCCTCAGACACGGACCTTCTATAGTGATGAGTCTCCAGTACCTTGTCTGCTCCAGCCTCAGGCATCGAGGTCTTCCCGAGCTGTGTTCCTCCTACTGCCTGTGTTGGGTCTTTGAACTTTCTCCTCTGTCCCCTGGAGGTTTGCTAAAATTAACTGACGACAGGCAGATCCACAAGTGAAAAGGCCATAGTAGGATGGCGATTTCCCAAGATCCCAAGACCCGGTAACTTGTATAATCATCTTCATGGAAGAGTTGGAAATTAGGAAGTGTGGACCACTTTTAGGAGAAGAAAATGAGTTTTAGGAGATTATAGGTGACCCCAGAAAACAGACAATAGATTGAGACAAAGGAATTAAGGGAGGTGGTATGTTGAAATTCATCCAAATCAATGAGAATCTAATATAGGTCAAGCCTGCCTCCAAGAGCTGCCTTCAGAAGAATGGAGGAAAAGACTGTCTGGGTGTGGCAAGGACCCTCAGCTTCTGTCTTCCAGACAGTGGCTACTTTACAACAGGTTGTTGGATGAGAACCTTGGGGAGAGCTGAAGGCAATATTTCCTATGGAAAACATTTTCATCCTGCAAGAGACAGAAAAGGATACCAAGGCAAGTCCCTCTCTGCCTTCGAGGAGGAAGGGAAACAAGAAAAGCTCAAAAGGTTCTTGGTTCTGAGGCAGCTTCTAAAGCATTTCCAAGATCATCAAAATTCAAAAGAGTACCACCAACTTAGTAACTCAACTATGGAGTCCCAGTATCTGAGCCTGGATTCTCATTACCAGGTTGACCTCTGACCTCTGACTTCTAACCTCTGACTTGATACCAGCTGACCTGAATCACTACAGTCCTTCCATTTCCTCTCCGTTCATCTTAGCACCATGTGAAGAATCAGTTTATGAGGAGAAAAGGAGTTAATTTGGCTCACATTTCTGAAGGTTCTAGTTCATCACCAAGCAGTCCTAGCTGTTAGGGCTTTAGCAGGGAGTTTATACCATGGTCGGTGTATATAGTGGCACCAATATCTAATGTTGAGAGCCAAGGATCAGGGCAAGAAGGGAAGGGGTGGAGTGTCCCATAGTCCCCTCTATAGCTTCCCACTAGACTCTACTCCACATGCTGTAACCATGACTTTGACATGTCCACCCTTGCTGGGTGGGGTCGGGGGAAGGGAACTCACACAAGCCACCCTGCAATTCAGCCTGTCCAGAACCAGGATGTCACCTCCCACACATCTGTGCAAGAGGAGCCAGATGGAAGCAGCAAAGGAAACGCTCATTTTCAGAGATGGTAAGAAAGGACATTGAAAGAGGATCCCCACCCTCAAGAAACTACCAAATCGTTCCTATGCAAGGCCAGTTTAATAAATTATAGCAGTGAGTTGGGAGGGTGATGCCAGATAAATGAAATATTTAACACGATGTAATAATCCCTCCGGTGTTGTTCGAGTGTTCACATTTGTTAATTTAAAGGACTCCCTGATGAGACAGCTGAGTGCTGGAACACGCTGGAAGGCTGCTCTCTAAATCATGGCAGTCTGCAAATGGAGAAAGGTAGCCTTCACCCCGGTCCTCCCAGGGATGGATGTAACCCTCAGCTGGACTTTGACAAGAAGTGGATTTAAGAACATCTACAAATTCCATCTCTCCCCCTTTCTCTCCCTCTCTCATTCCCCTTCCCTCCCCCTCCCCCCTCCCTCTCTACTCCTTTTCCCTTTTCTCCCACTCCCTTCCCTCTCCTGTCCCCCTCTCCCCTCTTCCCTCTTTCCCTTTCTCTACCCATTTTTCTCCAAGCCCAAGAGGCTGCTGGTAAAATGGCCTCCGTTCACCTGCTGCCTTGTACTGCCTGCAAACTGTAGAGTTCTACAATAAACACCCCAGCAAGGTAGTGTGCAGCTTGCTCAAAAAGCACAGGCCTGCTCAGAGGTTCTCAGCTCTCCGGTTTCTAATTAGGGCACAAAATGTAAAAGAAAATAGAAAGCTGGTCTCAGAATTTCCAGACTCACACCAAACCACTATTATTTGTAGAAGACACTGCTTCAAGATGATTTGTGGATTAGGCAGGGGGTATCGTCTCTCAGTCTCTCACTTAGCCTCATTCTACAATCATCCAGGATCAAGGGTCTGAGGGAGGCAGAGACAACCATTGCTGTTTTCATTCTTCTCCTCAGTCCGAGTCCTTCCCCAATACAGCTGCAAACTCACGGAAGGGCAGGTGGAGGGCCAGGTGGACCATCTGTGACATGGGGGTGTGTGGCTCCTGCACCTGCTAGTAATGCTGGATTCTTCTACCCACCCTCCAGGTACACATTCCCTTGGGGGCAAACTGCACATGCCTCCTTTCCCAATTAAACAAACAAACAAAAACAAAAACAAAAAACAAAGCTAGAGACTATGGAAGGCTAGTTCTTGTCACAAGCAATTCATTGCTTATGGCTTTTGAGCTGTGGGCAAATTTCAGGCTACGCATTTAGGTTACAAAAATCATCAAATTAGCCAGACCCAAAGAGCATGTCCCTTCCTGCCTGGACATTCGTGGGCTTTGTCTAGGATTTCTGGTTGATATCAGGAGAGGATGCCAAGCAGACAGTTTGGGGCGGTGGCCAAGTAGCTATCAAAGACTGGGGAATAATCAACCGTTCTGTTGGCAAGGCTAGCGGGGCTCATTGAAGCCTTTGGAGGCCAAGGGCTATTGATTTTACTGGCTGTACTGATGAAGTGTTTGTATCAGATCAGAATCTGATGGGAGCTACATTATCTTATTTAGCAGAGGGCTTGGAAACAGCTGTTTTGAAGCACCCTCTGCCACAGCTGATCATGGCAAGCCACTGACCTGCCCCGGGACTTCTGGGAAGGTCAGGCATAGTGGGATGAGGCAGCTGGAGAGTGAAGACCTTCACTGATGTCTATAGTCACTTGTCACTGTGTTTCTGTTTGTGTATTTGTTTGTTCTTTTGTCTTGAGTCTCTAGGCCAGACATCCTGGTAACACAAACCGTGAGAGAGTTCTGATGTGGGCTTCTGAAATATTTTCATTTCTGATGCTCAGTTTCTCTCTCTGGCTCATCATCCACCATGGGAAGGCTTCTTTGGAGGTGAGGGCATGGGTCCTGCTTCCCTAATCTATCCCCTCTTTGCCTGACCCTTAGCCGCCTACATTAGCTTTGCATACCCCCGTTCTCCAGATAGCTTATCTTTACCTCTCCATCTCTTCCATTGCTTCCCCTTTATATATTGCTCAGTATTTTCTCTTCTGTCTACAAGGTGAAAATTAGTAGAAAATAAGAGGCCCCAAAGAAAACATGTTTGAAATAGAGTGGGCCTTCTGCGTCTGTGAGCTTTTTCTGTTTGTTTGTTCAATTTGATATTTAATCAAAATTCAATAATGAACATGGGAAAAACTAGAGCTCATTAACTTCCACCTGGGGGATTCTTTTGTTTATATTCTTTTGTTTTTGTTCTATATTTATTTTTTATTTACACGGTTGTGGCTGTGTAAGTCCATGCCACTCAAGTTCATTATCCTTGGAGGCGTTGGATACCCTGGATTTACAGGAAGTTGTAAGCAAGGAGATGTGGCATTGGGAGCTGCAAGCCAACTCCTGTGCCCTTGGGTTCTCCCTGAACCTCTGGGTGCCCCCTATACCCTTGGATTCTGTATCCACAGACTCTATCATACATGCATGGGTACACTAGGGAACAAAGAAGGTAACAAGAGGATAAACAAGATCAAAGCATGCTATACATGACTGAAAACATCACAGCAAAACATCATTTTGTAGAACCGATATTTACTAATAAAAAAGCAAAAGCAAATGTGTACTGAGCATAACGACCTTTTCATGACAAAATCCCCGAAGTAATATACTACAGCACGGAAGTCTAAATGGACTAGAGGAACCAAAAATGACACCAGAGGCTGGCTCCCTAGCTCTAGAATTGGAGCCTCTCTCTCTCTCTGCCTGTGTTTACACATGCATGTGTGTACACATATATGTGGAGGCTAGAGGGCGACCTTGTGTATCTTCCTTACTGACTCTTCACCTTACTTTTGGAGACAGGTCTCTCACTGAACCTGGACATCTCCAATGGAGCAGGACAGGCCAGCCAGCCCCAGGGTTCCTCCTGCCGCTGTGTCTGCAGCACTAGGATTATGGGTCCAGTGTGTGGCATTATGCACAGTTTTGTAAACATGGGTTCTAGGAGATGGAACTCAGCTCCTCATGTTTGCAAAACAGATTCTTTACCATCGTCGGAGCTGCTTTTCCAGTCCCAGGACTCGAGTGTCTTGAAAGCCCCCATCCAGCTGGTTTCCTCTTGAGCCTCCGGCCCCAGTGTCCTCAAGAGCCGTGAGGGATGCAGAAGGTCCAGGGGCTTCCTTTGAAAGTGAGATCTGATGGCTCTCTTTCTGTCAGAAGAGTTTTAGGGCAGAGGATAGAATGTGGATGACCACAATTCTACCACTAGGCATTTGGTGGGACCTGGAGGTCCAGAGAGTCTACCAAAGTCAAATGGGCACAAAATGAGCAGCTCTGATGAACATTTCGTTCTGTGCATGGATGCTGGGCATGTTACATGCATTTCTTCACTAAAGAGTCTCAATTGCCTGAACTTATAGATGAAGAGTTGGAGGCTGAAAATTATCATCTAATTTGTTATTAGCGGATAAATGCCAGAGTAATGAACCTACCACCAACACACATGCACACACACACGCACACACTCGTGGTGTGATCTTTAGGGAACCTCTTAAAGTATGAATTCTTACTGGAAACTGTCTGAGGCTCAAGCAGATCAAGAGTCCAAGTCCATGAGCATCAGGTAGTGTGAACTTGACTTTTGGCTTCGTTCTGTTCTTGTGATAAACATCATGACTGAAAGTGACTCAGGCAAGGACAGAGTTCCTTTTAGGTTGCAAATTACAGCCCATTGCTGAGGAAAGTCAGGGCAAGAACTCAAGAGTAAAACATGGAGGGTCACTGGTTGCTGGCTTGCTCGCTGGCCTCCTCTTAGCTAGCTTTCTTATATATCCCAGGACCATGTGCATGGTAAATAGTGTTGCTCACAGTGGTATGTACCCTTCAATGTAAACCAACAAGACCATCCCTCACAGACACATCAATACACCAACCTGATAAAGACAGTTACCTAGCTAAGACTCCTTTCAGGTGATTGTAAGCTGTATCAAGTTGGAAATCTTAGCTAGAACAGTGACCTTGGCTGCCATTTTGGGTTTTGAGTCGGTACTTTGTAACATTTTTAGAACTCTTCCATAACTATAAGGCAAGGCAGCTAGCCCGCACCTAGCAGACAGAACTGCAGTGTCGCAATGACTGTTCTGTGGATACAGGCATGAGGAATGGGGAGCTAGCCTCATCGACTCCAGGGATGGAAGGTAGTGCCTCAGGTCCAGGCTGCTGCACCAGATTATTTGGCTTTAGGCACCGAGAACTTTTAATAAGAGTTGCTGGAACTGGCAACAGACCCTAATGATTCAAAGCAACGGCCCGTCTTTCCCTCTGGCTCTCTCAGTGGTGGAGAGGGTGTTGTTTGGTGGTTGAAACAGCACATTTAACTTAAATACAGAGCACAATGCTGCTGCTGCATGATGGAACCTCCCCCTCTGGTAATAACTAGAGAGGTCTTCAGAACCGGTTGATTTCATTAAAAGCTATTCACTGGATTTAGTACAGTGTAGACCAAGCCAGGGCGCCCAGTGGGCCATTGATAGGAAGGACTTTCAGTGGGGAAATTGGTGGAAGGGTTTTCCATGGGGGACATTGCTGGGGAGGGCTTTAAGCAGGGACACTGGTGGGGAGGGGCTTTCAGTGGGCATTGGTAGATAAGCCTTTCATTGTGGACATGTATGGTATCTCTGCATGTGTATCTATGTGTATTATGCATGTCGCTGGTACTGTAGGCCCCGGAGTCTCCACATGGAATCCCTGCTCTCCATTTTGAGTCAAGAACAAGCCAACCACCACTTTGTGACCAACTGAAACTTCTCTACAAAGCAGGCATCCTGACTGTGCGCTGACTGGGACTAACCTCCGTGCTTGCTCATCACTTTGCATTAGTGTAATAGCAGAATGAATAATCTTATGAAGGCCATTGTCTGGTTGGGATGTCTGAAGGTCTAGCTCATGGTAGGTGGACCCTGTTACTTCCTAGCCTGTGGTAGCACATTAAGGAGGAGGTAGAAACTAGCCCAGGAGATCTCCTTATGCCAAAGCTCAGAAGCAAAAGAAGCTAACTTAACTAGGGAATTCTCTAGCAACCCAAGACCCTTCCATGAGACGCTGCCAGTTGAAGATTCTATTACCTCTGAAAGCTACCACCATAGGGAGCGAGCCTGGCTACTATAGCTTCCCCACAGTGCAATAGGTACTTCAATGACACCATAATTTCCTTTGATCTGTCTATTGATTATATACTAAAGCTTAATTCAGTTCTCCTGGGGTTAGAACTCAGTGACTCAGTGTTTTATTGGGAGAAAGGAAATGCAAAGAGGATTTCTCATCTATGGGTTGCCAGCCAGCAGTTTCTTGCTCAGTCCTCCAAGTCACTCTATCTGCAACCGGGCAAACCAAGACTAACAGACTCTTGCCAGAACGGGTGAAGAGTTTCCAAAAAAACCCGACAGTGCTCATGAGCCTCGGGAGTAGGCTGAGTTTATTTGCACCTCTGGCATTGGTTAGATACCCATCACTATAAGAAAATGCACGGTATGAGTAATGTGTAAGGAGAAGGAGTTTCTTTATCTCAGTGTGTAGTTTACAGGCACCCATGTCTCTGTGCCTAACCTGTATCCTCAATGAATTCTGAAGGAGCTCTTCCTAGCCTAGCCATCTGACCTTTGACCCTTGATTAAATCTGACAACCCTAAAAGCAACTGCCCTGCCTGCACTGCCAGCAGGGACTTCTCTGGATCCTACTCCCCATTAACTGTGCTTTATCAGACGAGCACACTTCGGAAAACCTGATTTTCAGCTAGAGAGACAAACCTGAGATGCATTCTGAAATGAAGAGAGGAGAAAGGTAAACCCAAATGAAAAGGGGGAGACAGGGCTGAGTGGACAGAAGTGGAAGAGGACACACTGGTGGGAGACAGGGTTCAGTGGACAGGAG
>JADRCC010163739.1:0-11635 GCA_019843855.1 Hylomyscus alleni
TGTGTGTGTGTGTGTGTGTGTGTGTGTGTGTGTGTGTGTGTGTGTGTCCGCGCTCACACACGCAATCGTGTGTGTTCTCAGATGCCAGAAAAGACTTTCTGATTCCCTGGAGCTAGAATTAGATGCAGTTGGGAACCACCTGATACGGATACTAGGAATCAAACTCTGGTCCTCTGGAAGAGCGGTATATACTCTTAAGTGTAAAGCGATCTCTCCAACTCCTGAAACAAATTAAATTATAACAAAATACCTAGGTGAGAAATTCCAGACACATCTAAAGTACCTTGCTGAATACCAGGTGGAATAAATGAGTGTCCAGTGCTTGCCTTAGTCCATGCCACGGAGGAGAGGAGACAGGACCTCAAGACCTCTGGATGCTTGAGAACACATAGGTCTGGGACCTTGGTGGCTGTCCCCCACTAGTCATCTCCTACACGGAAGCCTTAAGTGGTGAACTCCCTGAGACCAATGTCACTAGGCTGTGGCCTTGAACCTTAGCCCATAGGACTGCTCCCAGGGCCCCATGGGTAACTTTTACCACAGCTACTGTGGGTGGGCTCTTTATTCTGCTGCCTGGTGCTCTAAATGTCTTCAAAGTCACCCCCATCATGAATTCGGGTACTTTCGGATGCTCATTGCCCCACACCACTACCTTGTGTGGTATGAATTGAGACTCAGAAATCCACCTGCTGGGGAAAATCCAAAAACCTAACATTAGCAAGAAAGCTTTGATGATAGGCACCAGGAGAGTAGCAGCAAGTGGCTCCCAGTGAACAAGAAGGGAGGTCCCTGTGGGAGTGAACAGAAAGGCCTGTGGATGCTGAGACCTGATGTCAGGTGCCCAGGGGCTTCTGAGGTAGTGAGACAGATGCTCCTCGCTCCTGCAAACCCAGGACAGCGGGAAATCATTCTAACTACCCCCAATGGGTGACAAGCAACTGCCTTGAGGAAGTTCCTCAGGCCTACATGGGTTCTCTTCAGGGATGCCATTCCCCCAGGTCTAGCAGACATATATGACTACACACTTGCCAGGTGGACAGAATTCAAACGTCCTTGGCACCGGACATAGTAGGAACTGAGCGCTCTTGGGGCAACCACATATCTATGTGGACAAGGGCAGCCCAGCAGCTACCACACAGGGTCTGCCCTTACCTGATGACCCTGTGCATATAGCCATATATGCAGACGCCCATGAGTCCGCCCTTGAAAGAGGTGACAGTGCTTAAAAAGCCTCACATAACGACAAGAGTGTAAGACATTAGAACTTTGTGCCTGGTACTCATACTTACCTTGCCAACGATGCTGCCAGCCAGGCCTCAGCCAGCTGTCATCCAGCAGATGAAGAGCTGAACCGTGGTGGGTACACACCATGGGGAGTGCTCAGGGGGGAGAAAGAACCAACTGTTGATACAAAGCTTGGAGATGGTCTCAAAGGAGTTCTGATGGCTAAACAAAGCCAATCCGAAAGGTCAATGAGTGTTTATAATTCTTGAGCCAAAGAGTAATAGACATGAAAGAGATCAGGAGGCCAAAAAGAGAGAAGGGGGGCACACTCCAGCTACAAAGGCAGCAGAAGAGACCCATAGATGAGCTGTCCTGTCATCTCTGTTACAGATCCTGCATGTGTGGTAAAGCCTGTAGAACCTCCATGTCAGGGTGTGATACGGAACACAGTGCTAAGGCATGGAGAAAAGCGTGTTGGCTCTCACACGACGCAACAGGCCTGTGCAGTGGAGTTCACTCAGATTCCAAGGCCACAGCTCCTCCTAGCATCCAGATCCAGACCCACAGCTGCCAGGCTGCGGGGGAGGGTCTGTGTTAGGTAAATAATACCGAGGCTAGCAGGACGCAGCCTCGAGCCCACCAGAGGAGATGATGTTCTACCAAGTAGACACTTGATATCTCAGTGCTTAGGGAGTGGGCCAGAAGTCCCTGCACACATGAGCTGTGTTATTTTATATGACATCAGTAAGAATCAAAATAGATCATGCCCAACAGTTTCAGGTGGAGGCTGAGGGAGATACGGCTGGTGGCTTTTCACTAGGCTGGCAAACTTCCATCTTTGCAAAATTAGGGAGGGGCAGGCTTAGTCCTCCCATTCAGTACCTGAACTGAACTTGATGCTGAGGTGGTTCTGGTTGTTTTGGGTCAAGGGTAAGTTGTATGGATAACCACGGTGGTGGTGGTGGCTGCAGCGGCGGCGGCAGCAACAGAGGTGGTGGTGGTAGAGGACCTCCAAACCACTGTTTATGGGAAGCAGTGACAACCCAAGCTACAGGAGCATGTGTCGAGTCACCACCCATCCTCCCTGGGCCCTTCTCCCTCAGCTTACCTGTTTGTTTTGAAATAAAGTCTCACTGTATATCCCAGGCTTGTCTCAAACTCACTGTCCTCCTGCCTCAGCCTCCTGAGCCCTGGCATGCAGGCCTGCATTACTTTGCTGGGATTCCTCCCATGGTCTTGACCAGAACTGAGAATTAAGAGTCTACCAAGTTGTCTTAGTTACTGTTCTATTGCTGTCAAGAGAAATCCTGACCAAGGCAAGTTGGAAGAAGAAGTCTTTAGTTGGGGGCTTGCTTACAGTTTTAGAGGGTTTGTCCATGATCCTCATCATCATAGCTGGGAGCATGATGGTATTCAGGCAGCCATGGAGTTGTAGCAGTGGCTGAGAGCTTACATTTGATTCACAAGTTTCAGTCAGGGATAGATAGACAGACAGATAGACAGATAGGCAGGCAGGAAGACAGACTAGGCAACTCTGCTGTGGGTTTTTGAAATCACAAATCCATGACATCTCTCCAACAAGGCCACACCTACTACCATGGAGCCACCTCTCCCAATCCTTCCTGAAGAGTTCCACTAATTGGACTAAGCCATTCAACTACGTGGGGCCATTCTCATTCAAGCCTCCACATAAGTGAAGCTCTGAGGCCTAGCCTCAGAGTCCAGGAGACAGTCCAACAAAGCACAGAAAACTGCAGCTCCCTGGGCCCCACACAAGGCAACCTAGAAAAGGAAGCCTTTAACTGGGGGCTTACTTACAGTTTCAGAGAGTTCATCCATGATCATCATAGCTGGGGGGATGCGATGCAGACAGCCATGGTGCTATAGCGGTAGTGGTCGACTCCACTCCGCCTCCACAGGTTCCAGTGACTCATTAGGAGGAAAAGGTTCATTGGCCCCTGTGAACACCATTTGCTGACTGACAGCTGTCCTCTTCTCTGTGATTGTTTGCCGCCTGTGTCCTCGGCAGAAATTGCCATGTGGGCCTGAGCATGGTCATGGGAGCAGGTGCTGCATTTCCATCTGACCCTTGCTCTAGAGACTGAGAACTGAGACTTCTGGGAGACCCTGCCTGCGCTGGCTACTCCTGGTTGTCAACTTGACTGTAACTGGAATGAACTACAATCCAGAATTGGAAGGCTCGCCTGTGATCTTAATCTGGAGGCTGGGAGATACAAGTGTCTGACCTGGATCTTGGCATGGAGATCTTGAGGCACAGTGGCTATCAACCCCAGAAGATTAAGACAGGGAGATCTCTGAGTTCAAAGTCATCTGGGATTAAAAGTGAGCCACACCTTCTGCTGGAGACCTACGTAGGACATTGGAAGAGGGAACATTTACTCTCTCTCCTTCACCAGCTTGCCTTGGGGGTCTAAACAACTGCTAGATCCTTGGACTTCCATTCACAGCTGCTGCTGACCATTGTTGGGAGTTGGACTACAGACTCTAAGTCATCAACAAATTCCCTTACTATACAGAGCCTATCCATAAGTTCTGTGACTCTAGAGAACCCTGACTAATACACTGCCCTTGCAGAGGCAGCTGCCTTGCAAGCATCAAGAAGAAGATGCCCCTGGACCACAGACCACACTCCTGTACACTGATGTCCCTACTTAGTTACCCTCACTATCCAGCCTCCCCAAACTGCCCATGGTCTCTCTCTTAGCCTGGATTTCACTTGGCCTACACAGCCCTGGCCATGCCCCAGGAGGACAGCACTAGATCCCCTGGCCTGGATAGATGTTCATCCAGGGCTTCCTGGGCACTGAGAATGCATGGGAGTTGAGAGTGACACAGAAAGAAGACAAGTGGATAGGTGGTGGGATGTAGCCATGTTATTATTGTCATGCTTTGGAGACGTATATACATCACTGTGGTCCATCTCCTCCTTGTGACAATCTTCTCTCAGTAAGGGTGTGACAGAGTGGTGCCCCCCTCTCTCCTTTTCCTCTGACCCTTAAGGGTTTGGCCCTTGCTTACTCGGGGCTTTGGCAACTTGGATTTGAACTAAGGATTGGGATATTTGGGGGATGGGCAAAACTGGACTGCTCCTCATGCAGAATGGGATCCGCTCCATGCTTCCTTCCTAGAGACAGAGAGGACACTGGAGCCGAGCATCAGTAGCCAGGATTAGGAGGGAGCCAGTATTACCAGAAACAGGCCCATGCTGGGAGAGATTGCAGGGGAATCCTGCAGGAGGGATGGTGGGCCAGTGACTTTGATTGCCCTTCCAGAGTTGCTGAGCAAGTCCTGAGTTGCTTCCAGGACACACTGCAAGGCACAGGGGGACCGCTCTCAGCCTAGCATACTGCAGCATGGTTTGGATGGCTCCTGAGCTGCAGCAGGAAGCCTGGGCTAGATGTTCAGTGTGATTTGACAGCCACAGGGCCCCCATGACCCTCCTGGCAGCTACTCTTAAACCTAGTCCCCTCAACAAATGAGATGTGCTCAGCCAGAGGAAGCCAGGTCATCCTTTCCTACGGAGCTCCTCACATCCCAAGGCAACCTTCTGTGTGGTTCTACCTCCCTATCCGTCTTCCAAGCACTTGCCAGCCCAGGCAGCGTGTCCTGGAAAGCCTGGATGTTCCATCTGTGGCAGGAGCATGCCCATGACTCAGGTCTCTCTGGCAGTACTCTTGTGTGGGGCCCCTCACTCTGCACTTCCCCGCCTCGAAGCTGCTACCCAGCCAGCCCTGGACAAGTCATTTCAGGTCACCACTCTAGGGGAGTGGAGGCGTATTCCTTGCCCTGCTGAACTGTTATCTGTCACTCAGATCTCATCCATGGGCCTCTAGGAGCTCCATGGAGACTCCCCTCCCCACCCCTAGCCCTTAACTGCCAGCAGACGCCAGGCCCATGATCTGGATCAGATCCTGTGAGCAAAGAGAATCAGCACACACCCCTGCGGGCTCCGCTGGCTGGCAAGCACTCCAGCAGTACTGATCACATTAAATGCCTGAGAACATCAGATCTGGACTTTATGACCAGGAGACAGAGGACAAGCTGCAGTCCAGCTAATATCAACAAAAGACAGCAGACCCCCCTGGGGCCCTTACAGCCTCAATTGGTTCCCTTCTCCCAGGAGGAAAAGCTAAGAGCAGAGAGTTTTGTAGTACTTACTGGCCAGTGGCAGAGCCCAGGGACTCCACCCCTCCCCCAGCCCACCCTACTTCCTTCTCATCCACCCTCCTTTTTCCAAATGTTATCCTTAAAGCAATATTGATTTTTTTTCTGCTAAAGGAAAAGAAAAAAACCCTACTTATAAAAAGCAATGATGGCTGATATCAGAATTCTTCCTGGGAAAATACCAGGCTGTTAGTAGTTTTTGACTCTTTTGCATGTGTGCTTATGTGTATATGGAGGTGCATAAGGGCCATGTCGCCTGCCCTGTGGCGGTCAGAGGACAACCTCAGATATCAGTCCTGGCCTTCCATTTTCACACAGGAATTCTTATTTATCACTGAATACTCCAGACTTGCTGCCCCAAGACCTCCCGCTGACCCTTCTGTCTCTGCCTCCCCTATTGTCACAGGAGCACTGGAACGGCGGGCACACGCTACTGAATCCTGTGACAGAGGTTCAGGACAGCCGTACATAGGTCCTTAAACTCGTGCTGTGAGCCATGTGTCCACTGAGACATCTCCCAGCCTTGTGCTGTCATCTTAAGTAAAAAGTATATAGTGAGATTTCTGCACTTCCGTGCACAGACACCCCAGAAGGTAGCCTATGGCTATAGTGCTTCTCCCTCATCACCTTTTGCCTTTCTCAGCCCCACAGAGTCTTTCCAACCTGAACTCACAGTGACCCTTCATGGACTTTCTTCCCTCAGAGGCTATCTCATGACCCCTGGGGTAGTGACCTCATTATAAAGCAACCAGGGTTTGCCTCTGTTGGAAACCCCAAGTGACTGGGCTAGGCCAGCTTGGAGGTCAGTTTCGTAGCTTGACATTGGCAGACATACAGGCATCACTCAGTTCAGCTACTCAGAAGGGTTGGAGACTGCAAAATCTGCCTTAGAGAAGGGATGGGGGCCTTTCAGAGGCTTGACAGGCCTGAATAGGCTTCTTATCCTACCTTTTGCCCTCTGCCTCTGGGCCCGGACCCAATCACAGGCTCAGACCGTGCTTATGACCGTCACACGTGGCTTGTGGGGTCACATGGGCCCTCAGATATTTTCTTCACTTGAATTTTCTCTCTCTTTCTCTCTTGCTCTCGCTGTTTCTCTCTTTCTCTGTGTCTCTCTTTCTCTGTCTCTCTGTCTTTGTCTCTCTCTAACTTTCTCTCTCTCCCTCTCCCTGTCTCTCTGTTTCTTCTTTCTTTCTTTCTTTCTTTCTTTTTTTTTTTTTTTTTTTTTTGGTTTTTCAAGACCTTGAACTCAGAAATCTGCCTGCCTGCCTCCCAAATGGTGGGATTGAAGGCATGCACCACCACCGCCCGGCTCCTGTCTCTCTGTTTCTGTCTTAGTCTTTTCCTCTCTTTCATTCCAGCTAAGATGTGTCCATCCTTCACTCTGTAGGGAACCTATGTTGTGTCTGTAGTTAGGAAAACAGGCTGCCCTTTAAAGGTCATTGTCTTTCTATGCACCAGTGCTCCTAGATGTCAGAAACACGAAGCCCTGAAGACAGCTGAAGTATGCATCCCTCACAGGAGTGAGAAGAGCTGAGAAGGAAGACTCGCGAGTAGGCGCAGCCTTGGCACACTTAGCTGAAGTACCATGCTTGTGCTGTGTGTCTGGGCTATTTGATGCCCTTAGGGACACTGTATATGGAGGACATACCCGACCATCTACCTCTACCATGTGATTGTGATAAGGGCTGACAGGTGAGAACTCAGTTCCCTTGACTGGTGCAGGCCGCTCACCCCGTCTTGTGTCACAGTTCACTCATTGAGGTCAGGTGTGCTGGCCCTCTGAGGAACAGCTCTCCCCAGGCTGACTCTCTGTGATTTTACCTCTACAACAGTTAGGGCTGTGTTGGGAGAGGCACCCACGTCAGAGCCTCTGTCTCCCCAAAGAACCCCTCAGCCAAGAAAAACACCTCCTTCCCAGTGGAATGTCAACTTCAGCCACTCAAGAAAGCAGACTGGGCTCCGTTTCCCATAACTCCATTCCAGGTGTGCGCAAGCTCCGAGTGCTCATTTTCCTGCCTGATAACGCATGACAAATGTTCTTCTCTTTGCTTTATAATCTCAGGGGTTATCTGGGAGGCGGTGCAGCACTCCTCGCACTGGGTGTGGCGTGCCCGAGTGGCTCGGCATTCCCCTGCTGACCGGCGGCGTCCAGTTTACTTTATGAGTTGCATAATTCTGCAATAAACCTCCTCGTGCATAGGCCTTTGTTCATTTTGGGAATTTTCTTTTAAAGTGATTTCCCAGAAATATCACCACAAGGTCAAATGGAACAAACAATTTCATGATTCCTATTATGTTCTGCCAAACATCTTTCCAGATAGCTGGGCTCATTCTGTGCTGTCTGGGTGTGCGGGGAGAGCAGGTAGGATGTTGGCTCCCTCCTTTAGCTGTGGTCCTTGACTGAGGTGTTTGGTTCTCTCCTGAGAGATGAGGGTGAAGGGCTGTTGAACACCCTGGAGGTGGTGCTGACTCAAGATGCAGGAGCCAAGGGAGAGCTTGACACTTAGTCAAACCTACTCAGCTCTGGCCAGAGTCTGAGTCCTGAGGAACCCAGCTTTTATCAAAATACCCTAGAGTGAACCACTGGTTAGCTCTGGGCTCTCACCTGCAGCTTCCGAGATCAACATGGCATTGTATGGATGTCACCAAAGTACATCCTCAACCTGTTCATAACTCCCAGGTTAGTTCAGATAACTCACAGTGATGTGAATGGAGAAATAAATTTTGGGGAAGGCGGAGCTTTGGCTCACAACAGAGAAAGGCTGAGAGGTAAATACATGTCCAATGGATATTGACGTATATGTAAGGTACATGTTATATACATTTATTGACTATAATTTTTATCAGTGTCTCCTACCCGTTTCTTATCTACCAATATTATCTATTATCTACAACAAATCCATCACCTGTTATCTATCATTTATTTATCAACTCTCATCTATCTACCAATTATCTATCTATCTATCATCTGCCTACCTATTTATCATCTATTATCAATCTATCATCTATCTATTATCCATCTATCTATCTAACCTTCTATTTATCATCTATGTCTACCTATTTATCTATTATCAATTTATCATCTAGCTATCTAGCTAGATGTCATCTGTCAATTTTTCTATCTATAATTTTCTATCTACCTATATATTTATCATCAATCTATCTACTGTGTATCTAATCATCCCCATATCATTTATCATGATAAATACAATAGGGGATTATGTCTATCAGTATTTGGTAGTGGTACTGTGGAGGAAGCAGATCCCTTGAGAGGTAGAGTTTAAGAGGATGTCACTGTGGCAGTGTCATGGGAAAGGACTAGGGACCCCAATCAGTTCCTATAGGAGAAGGCTGTTAGAAAATAACAAGATGGCTCCTCTCTGTTCTCTGGCTCCCTGTCTTGCCACATGATCTCTCTCACAGGTTCACACTTGTGACGATGTCTAACATGTTTTGACCCAGACAAGGAGCCTAATCAGTGGCCAATAAAAAATAAAAATAAAACAATGAGGTCCCAGACTCAGATTTTCAACTTTCAAAACTGATAACTAGTTAAAACCTCTCTTCTTTATAAGTAACTGGCCCCAGGTATTTTGTTAGAGCTATGGAGCATAAACTTCTACAAGTTAGAGAGTAGCATTGTGTTGATCAGTGATAGTACATTCAGAAAGTTACTGCTATGACAATTCCACATTGAGGACAGTCCTTAAACTCAGAACTTTGTACCCAGCTAAACTAACATTTACAGGCAAGGGTGAAACAAAGGTATTTTCAGATGTTTGACCTCAGAAAGTTGGTTACCCAAGAGATCCTTTCATAGAAAAAGTCATTGATTAAATAATTCATTAAGGCAAAGACTAAAACAAAACTCTGTGTCCAATAATTTTGGGTTTAATTCTGATTTCTGCATGCTGGTGGGAAAGAGCTTTGGATTGGAAAGAGAGGTCCAGGAGACTTGTGAGAGACAGAGCAAGTAACTCCACTTGAGCAGCAGACATGGAGGGACGACGCTCTGTGACACTCGGGGCAGGAGAGTTCACTCATGCCTGGAGGAAGACGGGTGAATGCAGAGAAAGACGTGGCCCAGAATCTCGATAGATCCCAGTGGCATAGTTGGGAAACACTTAGAAGCTAAAACATGGGCAAGGAATAATGGTACTACCGCCCTGGGAGAAGATGTGTGTGAAGGCAGGGACTCGAGGTGAGTCATGCTAGAGGGATGGGAGAGAAAGAGGCTCTGTATCCCCGGAGAACCAGCCCCATGGCCTCCACCAAAGCTCTGTATCCCCGGAGAACCAGCCCCGTGGTCTCCACCAAAGCTCTGTATCCCCAGAGAACCAGCCCCATGGTCTCCACCAAAGCCTTGATCTGAAAAGTGACAGCTGTCATGTGAAAGCCTGGATACTGAATACTATCCTTAGGTATGCTCAGAGACATTTGTACAGTTCTGGCTTTCCGCTACCCGGTGGCGGCAAACTCTGCAGTGCGTTCATTTTTCACCATCATGAGAATCCTTTTGTAAACTATCAGCTTTCGTTGTGCCTGAAATACTCGCTGTACGTATTGCATGCATTTTAAAAGTTGGCTCTGCTTTGACTTGTGTATACCCGATAAATAAAACTAACTCCATTCCTTGTGACAAACTGAGTTAATTTGTTAGGTAAATAATTGAACAAGTATTTCATGTGAAATTACCCACTGCTCCCATTCTGTGGCAGCCTCATCCTGTCCGGGGGGGGGGGGGGCCCTGGAGAAGGGAGTGGGATCTAAGCTGCATAGTTAGTAGGTGTTCGTCTAGGGTTTCCAGAAGGAGTCAGGCCAGAGGGAAGCAAATAGACCCTCATCAGGAGGACAGCGAGGGAGTGTGCAGTCAGTACAAAGGCCGGCAGCAGCCTCTGGAACGTCCCCCATGGGACGAGTAAGAACTGTTCGTTCTTTAGACCAGAAGTACCCACCTGAGGAGCCGATGCGTCTCCACAGCAACAGGAGCTTGCAACAAGCTGGGCAGGGGACGCAGAATCCAGCAGGCCTGGTGGAAGGGAAGACTCTTGCCTGTGGGGCCACAGAGCCACAGACACGCGGATCTCAAGGTCTACGGCTACTCACAGCCTGGAGGGCCAAGGAGCTGAGAACTAGAAAGATGGTGAACAGAGAGCAACCACAGGAAAGCCAAGGGCAGAGAGGTAGCAGGCATCCTGGAGATTCTTTCTCATGATAGGAAAAGACTCTTATGGGGCTCCCAGGGCAGCCTGTTTGAAGTGTTCCCTCCTACAAGGATGGAGTCCTTGGGCCAGCCTCTCCTCCCAGCTGCCTGTCCAGCCTGCCTTGGGTAAGAGGAGCAGAATATCCTTAATAATAAGCACAGACTCCTGCCCCAAAGCTCCAAGCAGAACCCTGCTCGGCACTTCTCTTCCTGTTGCTGCCAATCCATAGCGAGAACTACCCCGCACTGAGTCCACTCCTCAACACCTTGCTGGCTTGTAAGGAAAAGCAGAAGTTGTATCCTTCTGCCTCTGGATACTCTGTGTCCCACTAGATATGGGGTCTGTCTAGCCTAGCTGCAGGTGGGACTCGTTGGAAAGGGTTGTCAGGGACAGAGCAGCCTGGGACAGAGGTTCTCACAGGTTACCACCAATGTCAAGAACACATGCTCTCCCATGAGTTTCTGGGAACTGGCTCTGGAGAGCAGGTAAGGGCCATGGGCTATAGATGCTATTTGCAATGAGGGAGGCACACAGGGCATTATCATTCCTTGTCCCTAGGGCTCTATGGGTCTCTCTACCTACAAGAATGATACTGGCTATTCTTCATGCCATCTGACATCTACCTGGTTTAACCCATATGCCAGTGAAGATCCGAGGCATCTTCAGTTATGAGCGTGGCCTCTTCCCTGAGCAAAGGCCAACGTCCCTGTAAAGAGCCTTTGATGTGGCAAGAAAGAGACCTGCAGCCTACAGGCAGCAGTGGGAAGCTCCACCCTGCCTGCCACAGGAGGCTTCAGCAAAATGTGAAGGCTTTCCTGGGCTTCTTGATAGGAGAAGTATACACAATGGTACTAATGTGGGCATTGGTATACATGTGTTCATCACACTTATATGCTGAGAGTGTTGTAGTACGCATGTGTATTGAACATGTGTGCAGCTCTGAGTGTGCCTGCACGTGCAAGACAGACAGACAGAGAGAGAGAGAGAGAGAGAGAGAGAGAGAGAGAGAGAGAGAGAGA
>JADRCC010163746.1:0-11501 GCA_019843855.1 Hylomyscus alleni
CTCTCTCTCTCTCTCTCTCTCTCTCTCTCTCTCTCTCTCTCTCTCTCTCTCCCTTTTCCTCCTTTTTTTTTCAGTTCCCTGTGTAGCCCTGGCTGTCCTGGAACTTACTGCGTAGACCAGGCTGGTCTCAAACTCAGAAATCCACCTGCCTCTGCCTCCCAAGTGCTGGAATTAAAGGCATGTGCCAACACTGACTGGCTTTTCTTCCTCTTTCTTATTTCACATCAGGCAATCACTTAGTAATATGTTCAGTTCATTAAACATGCAAGATATTTAACCATGAACACAGAGAACTATGTTGAAGTATATTTGATTATAGAAGATAATATTGAGTGTGTAACCATTTAAGAAAAAATGAATTAATATAACTAAGGATAGACGAATTAAAAGTTGTTAGGACTGCATATTCCATGGACATTGAGTGACTTTTCCAATGAACACGTCAGGAAACTGCCAGGTGTAGAATTTGCAGCAGACATAAGAAACAAATACAGTCAAGGCTGCCTTGATGAGGCTGTGGGTTTATTGACATTATCTACAGAGTAACACTTGAGGCATTATTTACAGCTATCTCATCAAAATGCTCATCCTAGAACTGGTAAAGACTGGATCCTGCATCCCTGCAGTTCTATCACGGGCTTCCAATGATTTGCACTAAAGTTTCCAGCTTCTGAGAGTTGTGCATTGTTGCTACTTTAGTGAGGACCTACAAGAACCTGCAGCCTTATGAATTTCCTGAACCTTCTAAGTTTCTTTTGTTTTCTCAGTCATTAGGAGGAAATTTCTCATATCAGATGGAAAAGCCACATAACAATTCATAACTATAAAATCCATTTTGGTAACCAGTTAAGACTACAGAAATATGTATATGTAACCTTTTAATATTATCACTTCCAATATCAGATCGTTTCTAAATAGATTCAGATCTGAATAATTACATTGGGGTAGGCAGGATGCAAATTAAGGTGATTCTCAGTATGAGGAGATTGCTTTCATTTTTATTCTGCTTTCTAAACTTCCAGAAAATGTTTGATTTAATCTTTTTTAAAAATATGGTCAAATCAAAATTTCTAACTCTTAAAATAGCAAATATTAGCCTTCCTAGCAATAGCAAGGCTTTTCAAATTTATGCCCAAAACTTTCTTGCAGTTTCAAGTGCATTTAACATGTACTAAAGATGAACTCAATTCAAATTCTTTTGTCTTGATGTGCTTTAGATAGTAGAGTCCAACATCTTAAACAAAGGAAAGTCATTAAAGGAAAAAAGAAATGTTAACTTTGTCATTAAGTATTGTTCAACATTGAAGGTACTATACTTACAGAGAAAAGGTGTCTTTTTAATTTTAACAGCTGATGGTTATATATTCAAACAGGCACTCTTAAGAAACCTAGTATTGGCACAAATGCACATTACCAAAATTATTAAGTGAGCAGTGCCTTAAATGTCTTTTTGTCTCTTTAATCACATTAAGAAGCATGCAAATATATGCATGAGTATGCAAATGAATGGCATTATATGAAAGTCAGTAAGTGATTCTGTAGTTCAGATCATTAAAAAATATTCTGCTCATGGCATAGCTCCATGACAGGTAAAATCTTGCTAGCTCCCCAGAGACTTGTAAATTTCCTTCCAAATTTACAGCAAGTCTTTTCTAAGTTTTTCTTTCATCAGAAACATTTTCTAAACTATATAGTTATAGCACAATATTAGTTTAATAGTCACAGATTCTTGTGGTATTTATTTTAACATTTGAAAACCCATAAAATGATCCAGTCTGACACTCAAACAATTTCTAAGGTCACATGAAGAACTGGTTGCTGTCAAGTGTCTAATGAACATGAATTTGTAGATGAAGCATTATCAGACAAATACTAGAATATATGAAAAATATCACCAAATTAAAAATCTATTTTTCCTGTTAATGTTTAGTTGTATCTTATTAACAGAATTTTCAGAACCCTAGGGCCGTACTTTGCCTTTCTGTAAGATGATAGAATCATTCACAACAATTTCTTATATTTATTTTGGGTGAAATAGTTGTTTGATGACAAAGTTGGCATTATCTCTATGATAGTAATGCTTAATTAAACTTAAAACCACTTTTTTTTTCTTGAAATACAATGATACTACTGCAGTTTAATACACCAGCATCGATTGTGCAAGAGGGAACACTTAGTGGTTTCCATTCTTCAATAAGTTTGCACTCAGTTGTACATGAAAAGTGACAGGATTCCTACAATAAAAAAAAACTGTTCAAAAATATTGTAGGATCTAGTGTTGCAAGGAAGAGGGGGAAGCCTATGTAGAACTCAAAGTGTGTGTCTTCATATATGGAATTGCTCTCTTGCTGGCATTCTTTACAGTATTGAGGCTGTCTAATCTAATCACTGAGTAGCTAACATGGCTAGTGAAAGGTAATTGGACAGATTTGTATTAAAGAGTCAGTGTCCTGAGAGCACTTAGCCATCCTGGAGATCATTCAATAGGGAGATAGTGAACACAGCCACTTTTAAAGTTTTGGGTTTTTTATATTAAAAAAAAACCAAAATTTTCAGTAAAACAATAAAATTTAGTAGTAGCATTTAAAGATACAGAAGAGTTAATACTAGCATTTATAAAATATTAAAATGTATAAAAGGTAAACACCTTAGCATTATTAGTGGATAATGCACCATATGTGTGCCTTGTCTGTATTGTGGTCTTTTGTTTACAGAAGTGGAAATACAGGGTGTGAGCATCTGCTTGGACCACATCTTAAACCCAGTCTTTCTTTTCATGAATACAACTTAAAAAATATTGATACATGTTTAACTGGCATTTTCAGGGTAATGAAGTGAACACATGCTGAGACATGATAGGGATTGGGATGTGGTTTTCTACCCTAGAACACAAAATAGACATTAATTTTTTTAACAGTTTAGGAATAACATAAAGATAGAAATTAGAAGTGTATGTAGCTATCAAAGAGACAACTTCAAAATTTGGATCAAAATTGTTGCTGCAAAGAGTATATTTCTAATATTAAGAACAATTAGCTTAGAGAAATCTTTTAGAAACTGGTTTTTCTTCACCTTAGAAATATTTAAACCCATAGTTTTGGATAAAAATGGTGAGGATAGTTACTATGTGTGATACTCCAAAAGCCTTGATCTAAAATACAATGGTTCTACAAACTTATTTTATTTCCTAATTGTTCTAATTTTGTCTACCATCTCAAAGAATCTAGAAAATTTTACTTACTTACTGAAGAAAGTGATGTAACCATGATCATCAAGGAAAAATACTGCAATATTTTTCACAAGTCCTATAGTAACATTTGAAGAAATATTTATAGAGCAAGTGGAGAAATACTGATAGAAAATTTGAAGAAACTAATTATGTTATCTATCAATAAAGGTTATTGCCATTTGAAGGAGACAATAAGAGTAAGTAGCATTCCTAACTCAGATGTTCAAATGCTATCATGCCTTGAAAACAGAATTTATTTTAAAAAATGGTTGTGGGTTATGTCCTCATTCCTCATAGCTCTATTTTATTGTTTCCTGTGTTAGAAATCAAATCAACCCCTCATTTTCTTGAACACCTAAGTACTTCTGGTACTATTGAAGATATGGGTCATATATTGCATGTCATGGTTGTCAAGAACACAGTAATTTTTTTTATAGCCTGAAAATTTATTTTACATATTTTCAAAGCCTCTATAATGTAGGCTATTGTGGGAATTAGCAACATACATTAAATTTTACTCTATTTTTATGACTGAATGACCAATTATTATAACACTTGTACCCCTAAACAACAGTTCATCATTAATTCATCTCTGTTGAACTAAAGAGCTGATTTTCATTACTTTGCTCAGGTAAGATACTAAGATCCAAAATGTAGTTTTCTCAGAATGTGACAACTCCATGCCCTCTGTATGTGCTGCTCTTTTTAAATTTCCCAAGTGTGGGGAAACTCATTGAATAGCTCTTTGGTGGGTGGGCTATATTTGCACTCTCATTGTAGGACATGTAATATATGCAATACATGTAATAAAAATCAGACTTGGAAAATATAGGTTTTCTTCACAGGGTATTATAAACTTCATTTTAAATTTTCAGCTTTAGTGAGGATTTGTCTTAAAACATTAGGAAAAATCACACTACCACTTAGAATTCATTGATAATATTTAGCTGTTTTCAGAAATGAATTGAGGTCTCCATTTTCCCTCCTGCCTCTGGTGTAAGCCTAAAGATATTCTAATGTCCTAAAGACTTATCTGGTTTTGTCTCTCCTATCCTCATTAGCAATCTAATTTTTAACAAGTGAGTCAGAACAATGGTAGTCTTAACATTACTCACAATGAAAGTTTGTACTAGCACAAAAATGATTGTTTTTGCATATCTACAAGATGTACAATATGATTTTATAGATCTGTACTGTTCACACAGGGTGGTATGTTTCTTTGTGGAAAAAATTAGCTATTTAATTGTACAATGGTTCGTGGTAGACATGATTGGAAGAATTACTTTACTCCAAATATCTAACTGTCAACATTCGCAATTTGTGAGTATGAGTATTCATGGCATTGCAGAATTAGTGTGCCAATGAGATGACTGCATACATTATCTTTGCTTTCTCATGTAGCCAGGCTCTGTTGTTCTCAGTATTATAGAGGAATGCATCAGCATAGAAGGTTAATCTATATAAGGAAGACTACATTGTTCACTGTTGGATCTCAGGATAACAGAGAAGAACCCAGAAACTAGGAAGAAAAGACACTGCTAAAAACTTGAATAATTAAATAAATGGATTATATTTTAGATACCCTCTGACAGCAGTGAAGTCTGAATGACAATCATTTTGGCCATGATAAATCCTCATTTGATTTCTGACCTCCAAATTATAAGATAAAAAGGTTATTTTATTTTCGATACTGTAAGTTGAAGGAATTTGTTAAAGTAGGAACAGTAAACAGGTGAAATGTGAGAACAGAGGACAATAGGTTTGGTGGGTATAAGTTTTCTTTTTCTTTCCTTTTTTTCCTCTCAGAGACTTACTATTTTGCAATAGCTGTTCTACCAGTGATTCATTTGACAGCAAGAGAGTGTTTTACAGCATGGATTGTCTACTAAACAACCTAATCAAAATATTATTAAACAATTACACTGCAGTAGGCTGTTTAATGAAGTGTTTTCAGTGTGGTTTAAGCACTAATAGCAACAATGTTAAGCTTCTTTGTGCTCTGAGTATCAAACAGCTTGTCCTAATGTGAGCTGCCTAAGAGTCAGAGGAATCCTGAAGAACCATTGATGGACAATATATTGTCACAGACTAAGTTTAATTCTGAATTGCTATCTGCTCAGAAACTGGAAAACTTTACACTTTCAGGAGTGTCCATATATCACACATCATGTTAAAATCCCTGATCACTACATGATCTCCAGTGAGCCATACTTCAAATGGTATACCTATTGGCTTCTCCCAAATTTGAGTCTTACTATAAATTCACGAACTCTAATGTTAACTCTTGACTTACAATACCTATCAATACTGACTTTAGAAGGAGAAGGTGTAAATGATATATTGAAAACAAACATTTTAAATTTGATAAAATGAAATCTTATAGGATTAATTTAATACAAATACATATGGTTTTGGTCTTGTAATTTAACATACAAAAAAAAATACAGTTTTGCCTGAAGACATGATCACAAGTAGATTTCAGAAATAAAATTTTGATCTGACCAAGCATGTTTCCTTGTGTACTTCTTTGACTTGCAAAAGTCACCAAACCTTACTATAATTATGTTTTTCCATTCAAAAGCTTAAATTTCAATTAAAAAATAAATGTCATATTAAACCTCATTGAGAGTAAAATAAAATGAGAAGCTGAGTAGATAAATCAGTTCATATAGTACTTGGTTTGCAGCCTGAAGACATGAGTTAATCTGCAGAATCCATAAAATGCCAATTGAGATACGAAGAGTTTATACTCCCATTGCAACCTCAGTGAAGTTCCTGGAAAAGCAGGGGCAAGAGTTCTTCTTGGCCAGCTGGGCTAATTGTATACCAGGCCAATCTGAGACCTACATCTTACAGGATGTGGATAGCATTCTTAAGAATTTTAACCTAGAGAGTTCTCTAGACTCTCCATACATGCATACACAGGAAAACTCACACAGACACACACACACATACACACACACACACATACACAAACATGCAGGCACATGCATGTGCATGCCCACATACACCAGAAAAATGGCAAAAATAAATAAACTGAAATGAATACAAGTGGGTTTGAAATAACTAAAAAAACATTCTTGTGTTTGTCACTGCTATACTTCTCATGAATGGGAAAATGAGATGCTACCCTAGAAACTAAATATACATAAATCACTTCTGATTAAAATTCTTCTTCTTTTCTTGTGATTGGTTCCAAAGACACTTATTTCTTAAAGCGATGACAATGTAGACTGTATGACAGTTTGACTAAGAAGTGCCTCCCATAGGTTCCTGTATTTGAACTATTAGTCAAGTTGGTGACATGATTTGGGGAGCATAAAGAGGAACCTTCCACTGTTTTCTGGAAGAAATATGTCAATGAGAATGATCCTTGAGATTTCACAGCCTTGTCTCACTTCCTGCTTGTGTACTCTGTGTTTGTGGTTGAAGATGTCACCAGCCAGCATCCTGTTTCTGTGCCCATACCTGCCAACTGTTGCCATGTTTTCATACCTTGATGAACTCTGTAACCCTGGAACCTTTGACTAAGTGAACTCTCCCTTCTAAAACTTGCCTTTGTCATGATATTTCAACAAATCAATATAAAAATAAGTAATATGGGCTAAACTTTGAGAAGCTATTTGTATAATGAACTTTCAACAGTTCAAACTCACCCTAGTCATGTCTTGACATATTCAAAAGATGTGTTCTGAACCAAAGGTGTCTATCTCCTCTATTATGCTTCATGCTCTTCCTCTGGCTTTTCAAAAGATAAAGTGTTTATATTCATTGCATTTAATGGTTTTCTGAGAGAGATGCTGACTACCACTCCCACTCTTTGCAATTTAAAGGAACAGGAAATTACTGTTGGAAGGTCCCACAGATTTCTCTCTTTGGCCCTCTTAGTCCTTCTCATGTGAAATATTAGAACCCTGTCAAATACTGCCCATGCCTTTATCTCTGCCTATCATTGCCTCTGATTCTATTTCCCCTGTTTGTCATCTTAATGCTGAGTTCCGTTGAAAAGTGGAATGAATTCCTAATAACTGTGTATATCAGAAGCAGACAGGAGAAGCTGGGGGAGGGAGTAGATGCCATACTAATTCACATTTCACTTTCATCCAATTCATTTCTATAAATCAGATCATAGAGAAGTAGTCAGGCAGAATTCTCCAAAATGGGTTATTTACCTTAATAGTTCTGCTGATGCCTCTGTAAGTCAGGATGTTTTATAAAAGAATTGAGCATCAATTGCTAAAGTGAGACTTTTCTGTTTTCACACTAAAGGAAAAAATTCTATCTTTCTATAATTCCCCAGATGTGTCATGTTCTAGTTTATTTTTTCAAGTAAGTGTTATATGCTGAATACAATATTAATTTAACAACTTATTCTAACAATAGAAATGGTATTAGAGGAACAGAATATTCACTTATGGTACTGAAAATTTTCAGCTAGCAAAAAGCATTACTGTGCAAAGTAGAACTTAGGTAGTCTGCCTCAACCTCAGAGTTCTTAAATCTCCTAGAAGTAAATAAAATGAAACACAATTACTTTTTAAACAAATAACAGAAATATATTTTTATATCTCATTAGATGATGTTTCTGAGATATTCCATTGAGGTTTAAAAAATACTAACACTCATTCTAAGGAATTCAATATTTAAAACTTCTCCAATATAGTATTTCAAACATAAGGAGTGACAAAGTCATGTTTATTTCATTCATGTGTTTATCTAAATACTGTTAGTACTTGTGATAATATGCTCTAGCTTAAATAACACCACTTGAAGTAGTTCCAAACTCCTTAATTAGCACAGGAATTAGGAAGTCTTCCTCAACAGAACATTATTAACACAGGCACTAAGAGTAACAATTGGCAAATAGAACCTAGTGAAACAGAAGTACTTCTTTATGGCAAAGAATACTGTCATTTGGCAACCTACAAAATGTGAACTGATTTTACCAACTACATATCTGATAGAGGACTAAGATTCAAAATATGTAAAGGAATCAGAAAACTAGACATCAAGAAAACAAACAATCCAATTAAAAATGGGGTACAGCCAGGTGGTGGTGGTGCACACTTTTAATCTCAACACTTGGGAGGCAGAGGCAGGCAGATTTCTGAGTTCGAGGCCAGCCTGGTCTACAGAGTGAGTTCCAGGACAGCCAAGGCTACACAGAGAAACCCTGTCTTGAAAAACACAAAAAACAAAAAAAATGGGGTACAGATCTGAACATAAAATTCTCAAAGAAGAAACTCAAATGACTGAGCCACACATAGAGAAGTATTCTACATCTTTAGTCATCACAGAAGTGAAATCAAAACTACTTAATATTTCATTATACAAACATTAGAATGGTTAAGACCAATAAAACAAATTATAACTCATGCTGACATAAATGTGGAGTAAGAAGAAAACTCATCCTTTGCTAATAGGAATAAAATTTTTTACACTCACTACATGATTCAGTGTGGTAGTTCCTCAGGAAGTAAGTAATCAATCTACCTAAAGATGCAACTACACTAATTCTGGGCATTTTTATTCCCAAATGATGTTTTATCCTACTACAAAGACTCTTGCTTATCTATGTTCATTGTTGCTCTATTCTTAATAGCCAGAAAGTAGAAACAAACTAGATATCCATCAGTGGATGACTAGATAAAAAATGTACACAATGGAATGTCCTTCAGATGTTAAAAAAATCATGAAATTCATGAATAAATTGATGGATCTAGAAAAAAAAATATCATCCGTGGTAGGGAATACAGATATGGAAAGAAAAATGTGGTAGTGTGACTCCTATTCATGTATTTGTGGATTTTAGCTATTAGGTAATTGATAAGCAAGTTACAATCCATATAAAAATATCATTATGTATAGAATAAGTTCAGTAGGATGGATAAATAGATAGTTATGAATGAATCAGGAAGGCTGGAAGAGGAAGAACAAATGAGGAGGGGATGGGAGTATGAATATAGGAAGGGTAGTTAAAACTAAAGGCCGTATGTGGGATTGTATGGAAACCTAATAATGGACTAGAAACTTTCCAAAATATATACAGATATTATATATAATACATATTTGACAATAGCAGGGGAAACAGCACTCTATCTTGCTGTTTGTTACCACAAAGTGAAGTTTCCAGGACATGTATTGTGTTGCATCTAATTGAGTTCTTCTTGGCCTAAGCAATCTAATGGAAAAAACAACATAACCCAGGCTCTTGTCAAGACCATTGATTGCTCTCTGTAAACTAACAATAAGGCACTATTGCTGAAGACAATGCATACATAATTTGTAGAACATGGAGACGTTGAGTTGGGACCTCCCTAGAGCCTTTACCCCTGTGGACTAATGTTCATGGTACTAGAAGGTACTCCCTGTGCTCCCAAATAAGAAAGGTAATCCCAACCCAGTTATAAACCCTTCAGTCTACAGTGGTGACCTTCCTGAAAGATAGGCTGGTACAGTAGTGGCACAAACCTTGTGAGAGTAAATAAAGAAGATCAGGTTTGGTTTATTGCCTACTTTATGAGATAGAATCCACTCATGCTTGAGTGTATGCTCATCAACTAGAGCTAGCCAATAAGAAAGTAGCTTCTTCAAAGGAGTCTCAAAAAGGAAACAAAAACTCGATGTTCAGCAGTAGTAGATGGCCAAGAGAAAACAAACTCAATAACATCTTTGGAGGTTCTTGGTCTAATGATATTTTGTCAGAGATTTTTTTTTTATACTGCTTCTGAGAGGCATTAAATTTTTACAGGATTAGGAGCATCTTCTCCCACTGAGGCCAGCAGTTCTCTGCTACATATGTGCCAGGGTTCTCAGATCACCCAGGTACACTCTTTGGTTGGTGGTTTAGTCTCTGGGAACTTCCCAGGTCCAGTTTAGTTCACACTGTTGGTATTCATTTTCCTATTGGGTTGTCAACCCCTTCATCTCCTTCCATCCTTCTCCTAACTTTTCCTCATAGAAGTCCCTGACCTAGGTCCTATGCTTGGCTATAAGTATCTGCATCTGTCTTAGTCAGGTCCTGGTAGAGCCTCCCAGAAAACAACCATGCTAGTAGGCTTCTGTCTGCAAGCACAACATAGCATCAGTAATAGTGTCAGGGTTTGCTATCAGCCCATGTGATGGATTACTGGCTGGCCTTTCCTTCAGTCTGCTCCATATTTTGTCCCTACATTTCTTTTAGACAGGAATTCTGGGTCAAAATTTTTGAAGGTGGGTTAGTGAGTTCATCCCTCCATAGGGGGCTCTGTCTATCTACTGGAATTGGTCTCTTTATGTTCCGAGGATTTAAGATTGTAAACATCACTGCATTGTGAACTATATAGGAGATCAGACGTCTTTCCAGATTTCAGTAGGCATCTGGTATTGCTTTCAGTAAATAAATCTTCAAGCAGGTTGAGGCATAGTTTAGAGACTAGGACAGTTCTTCAAGGACAAATATTGTCTATAATATATTAAAGTAAATCATTTTTATTAATTTTTCACAGTATATAAAATAAATATATTTAACTACTGGCATGATGAATTTGATAATCTTCATTGCTATCTCTTTCTCTTAGAAATTTTGTGAAGTTTGTAATTTATTGAAATAAGATTTTCTTAAAAAATAACAGGAATCTTTATTCTATTTAATATTGTTTATTAACATTTATTTATTTATTTGAAACAGTGTTTTATGTAGCTAAGGTGGGCTTACTCACCAGATAGCAAAGGTTTATCTTGAACTACTGGTCCTTCTACGTCTGTCTCCTAAGTGTTGGTATTACAGGCACATGCCACCACATCTAGCTACAGTTACATGTTATATTAGGTGAGATATTTGAACATAACATTGGTATACTGGTAGTATTCTGATGCAACTATAAATATGATACATAAATGAAATGCTCAAAACTAGCTTAGAAAGTAATAAGTTTAAATAGCTACATTATTTTATTTTATATTTTCTTTTTGAGACAGAGTATCTTGTCACTCAGAATTCCTTTAAGCAAACCATATAGCCAATGACAACCCCGAAACTTTGATTCTCCATCACTTACTCTCTCAAGTGTTGTGAACTGAGGGATATACTGTTATGTCTGGTTTCTGGGGTGCTGGTGATACAACCAAGAACTTTGTATCTGCAGGGCAAAATCTCCACTTTACTGAGCTAAAGCAGCAACCACCATGATTTTTAATGTCTGAGGTTCACATTTTGAAGAACAAATTCCCTTGCTATGCTTAATTTTCAAAAAGCATTCATTAAATTCTGAATCTGGAAAAAAAAAAAAAA
>JADRCC010163748.1:0-11297 GCA_019843855.1 Hylomyscus alleni
CAAACCCCACATTTCCTCAGTTGTAACTGTGTGGCTCTAGACGTTAGAATGACTCATTGCATAGTGGAATTGATGAAGTCAACAGCTGCTGGAAAATATTTCTTCTTAATAGCCCTATCAACATGTGTTTGCTATTATTCTACTAAGAAAAAAATAGATACATCAAACATCCATGCTAGTCTTTGCTTAAGTTTTCACTAGAGAGATTCATGCTTCCAAAATAATTTCAGTTTAAATTTAAATTTAATTTTTATGTGTATGGTTGTTTTGTCTGCATGTATACTTCTCCGGCATTTGCATCCCTTGCACCCGCAGAAGCTAGCAAAGGATGTTGGATCTCCTGCAACTTAGTTACAGATGTTTGTGAGTCATCATGCTTGTGCTGGTAATGAAACTTGCATCTTTTGGAAGAGCAGAGAGTGCTCTTAACTGCTGAGCCATCTTTCCAGCCTTGAAATTTACATTTTGACACAACATTTAAACGGGGACTCTAGAAGGAGTTCTGATGGAGAATAACATCATGGAGAAATGAATGAAATAAAAGAAGAAATCAAATGACAAAGATCTTGTTGAAAATGCTGTAGTTCTTTTAACAATTGCTTAGGAGATGTCATGACTTTACTAGCAATAAGGAAGTAAACTTGACAGTTTATGTCTTCATAGGTTTCTGGACAGTTTGTGAAAGTATATATCCAACAAATATTAACCATCATGGTAAAAATTACTGTCTTCTCAACAGTCAGATGAAATAGTTGAAGTATGACTGGAAGACAAAAGGGAGTGGTCAAGATAAAAATTAATAAAGAAGACTTACTTCAGTTAAGGAAGATATGGATGACCTCTCTGGTGACATTGAGGCTGGGAGCTGAAGGATGGGAAGGGGTAACAGAGGCAGAGGAAACAACGAGTATGGTCTTATGACCAGACAAGGAATATCCTACTCTTGGAACTGAAGGAACGTAGGTGTGTCTGGAGCACAGGCAGTGAGGACATGGTACAAGATGAGGCCAGAGGAATGAATGGTCAGTGCCTGGACCATAGAAGACTATGCAGTTCTAGGTAAAGGGATCCAACTTTTATATGGAATATAATGAGAAACCATAAGAGGGGCATATACTGTGTAGTAGTAGTGTGTGTGTGTGCGTGTGTGTGTGTGTGTGTGTGTGTATGTGTGTGTGAAAGAGAGAGAGAGAGAGAGAGAGAGAGAGAGCACTTGCAAGTCAAACAACAGCATGTCAGTTTCAACTCTGCTTTTTATTTTCTTTTTTAATATGTGATTCCCATTTTTAATTTATTTTTTATTAGATATTTTCTTTATTTACATGTCATGCTATCTCCTTTCCCAGTTTCCCCTCCGAAAAAAAAGAATAAAAATAAAATAAAATGAAATAAAATAAAATAAACAAAAACCACAAAACCAAAACCAAAAAAACTCTGTTCCCTCCCCGCTCCCTATATACAACTCAGGAGGTGCTATCATATGGCAGTCTCTCTGAAGGACACTCCAATGTATATAGTGTAGCATTGTATACTGTACTGTGAATGCAGCCATGCACAGCAGCCGAAAAGGGAAAAACTGGAAATGAATACATCAGGAAAGAATGATAACATCATATAAATATTTAGCAAAAGAAACTTTAAAAAATGCAGTCAAGTCACCAAGTTATGTCTTTATCTGTCTGTCTATCTAACACCTGCCTATATGTCATCTATCTACAGAATCTTCTACAGTTATGTACTGAGTCTTTCTATATTGAATTAACTGCTTTGTCTTAAAGTTAGCTTTCCAGAGCCCTATAGAAAGAACCATAGAGCTCAATCCTATACAAAGTGTTACAGGCCGCTAAAGAATGCTGTCAGCAGGAGAAATGGCCTTCCCTGGAGAACAGCACATCAATTGGTTATCCAATACCAAATGAACAGCCCTGAAAACAAAGTATACAAGCAGCATTATGTAGTGCCTCTCCTCCAATAGTGTCTGTTCACTGCCAATATGCCATCTGGGAGGGAGAGGGGAGGTGAGAGAAGGCCTTGTAGAGTCTTAGTGTTTTGAGTCCTCTAGGCAAAGGCCTTTCTTGATGATCTCTATTGAAGTAACTCTCTGAATGTCCTAAGCTTGTTCATACTTCTTTATTGGGGGTGGGTTTGAACACATACCCTTTTTTCAGGGTATTATTTTGGGGAAGGGTGTGGAAATATCCCGGAAGGAAAGGGCGTTGGCTAAAGGCTAAGGCTACTGAAATGACTCATTAGCACATAGAGGTATTCCAAGTGCAGGGAATATGACAGAATGTTTGTGATCACCTCGTTGGAGGTCATGGTTATGTGCCCAAAGCAGGTATAGAGACAGGGAGAGAGTTAGCTCTATTCATGCTGGTCTCAAAGCTCTGAGATTTCTAGGCTTTGAGCATGCGCCACCTCACCAGTCCCA
Source organism: Hylomyscus alleni (assembly GCA_019843855.1). Classification (NCBI taxonomy): domain Eukaryota; kingdom Metazoa; phylum Chordata; class Mammalia; order Rodentia; family Muridae; genus Hylomyscus; species Hylomyscus alleni. The sequence continues at coordinate 2,432 of JADRCC010163748.1, forward strand.
TGCCCATCCCTCTGGTGGCATAGTCCATGTAACCTACAACATTATAAAAAAATTAGCTTACATTTATGAATATGAATATACATATTCGTGAGTATATTAATATATGTAATATGAATACATATTTCTAAATGCATATGTATGCTTATCATTTTGAGAGAGAGCAAGGAGGGGTTACCTATGGGAAGGTTTGGAGAGAAAAAAGTGAAGGGAAGAATGTTGTAAAGAGTGACAACAACAAATTATAGATGCGATCTGAACATGTGGTACAGACTTTAGAACCCCGGGCCTTGCATGTACTATCCTGACAATTGCAGTTTCCCACACCTTAGCTGCTTGAGATAGTCTTAATCTATACCCTGGGATGCTCCTGTACTCTAGAATTTTTAATCTTACTCTCCTGAGTGCTAGGGTCCGTGCAACCCATGCAGCATAAAATACAGTATTTGTAAGTAAGTATTGTTCTAAGTAGAACATCTTCAATGTTTAATAGTCAACATGAAATACGTATTTGATGTAGTCACTGTTCTAGACCTCGGTTTGGTGATGATTTCATAGATGGACGATAACTAAGCCACAAAATAAGAAACATCAAGTGAACTGACAGTGGCAGCACCTGAACTCAAAAGGAACGCTAAAAGCCTGTTCAGCTTAAATATACAGTGAGACTGGGGGTGGGGGGTGGTAGTTCTAATGCTGTTTAGATAATGACCAAAGACATTACTTTGAGAAATTTAGCTTTAAAAGTAGATAAAATAGTTAATAGGTATAAGTGGCTCTCAACCTTCCTAACGCTGTGACCCTTTAATACAGTTCCTCATGTTGTAAAAACCCCCAACCATAAAAGTATTTAAATTGCTACTTCATAACTTTAGCTTTGCTACTATTATGAATAATAATGCAAATAATTTTGGTGATAGATATTTGTCAAAGGGGTTGAGAACCACTGAGTTAGAGAAAGACCAGAGGTTAAGGGACGTTTTGAAATGAGAAGAACATATGATGAGAACAGTCTAGAAAAAACATAGTGGAATTAAAGGAGGCATGCTGTTAAGGAACAAAAATCCTGAGAATCTAAAGTAAACTAAACTAAACTGTATGGCAAAGTGGATAGCATCTTGAACTCTTTTTATGTTGTGAAAATCTCTCTCTCTCTCTCTCTCTCTCTCTCTCTCTCTCTCTCTCTCTCTCTCTCTCTCTTGCTCTCTCTCTCCCTTTCCCCCCTTTTCTCTCTACACTTTTTTTGTTTGTTTTTCAAGACAGGATTTCTCTGTGTAGCCCTGGCTATCCTGGAACTCACTCTGTAGACCAGGCTGGCCTCGAACTCAGAAATCTGCCTGCCTCTGCTTCCCAAGTGCTGAGATTAAAGGTGTATGCCACCACCATCAAGCAAAATAAATAAATCTTTTTTTTCTTTTTTTTTTCTTTTCTTTTTCACTTTTTGAGACAGCTTTCTCTGTATAGGTCTGGCTGTCCTAGAACTCTCTCTGTAGACCAGGCTGACCTTAAACTCAGAGATCTACCTGTCTTGCCTCTTGAGAAAGGGTTAAACCTCTTGCTTGGGTTAAAGGTGTGCTTTAGCCCAGTGGTAGAGCACTTGCCTAGTAATAACAAGACTCTGGGTTCAGACCAGGCTGGTTGAAAAAAAACCAACCAACCAATCAAACAAACAAAAAATCAAAGTAACTTGTAAAAACTTATTTTTAAGCCCTTATGATGAGACTTGGGCTCTACTTACTGAGCCCCCTTATTTTTAAGCCCTTAAAATGATTTTGTTAAATTTGTTAGAATAGTTTTACCTTTATATTTAGATGCAAGGTATTTTATTTATTTATCGAAGCCTGGAATGTGGACCAGCACTTGTTCTTCATATAGACCCATATTGCTTTCAGGTTTTCAGCATTATCAGTTGCTAACGTGTGAATTCATGCCATTGTTCAGCAAGCAGCTCTGGGAGATCCATGTGTTCATAATCTTGACTTTGTAAGTTCCTAGCTGTGTGAATCTGGATCAATTGTTTGACTCCTCACAGTCACAGTTTCCTAATCTCTATAATTGAAATGATATGATCGAATGCACTGTAGAAGGTTGTTAGAGGTGTGTAAATGAACGCAATTCAGGTGCATAGACATGGTACATAGGGCTCATCTCAATTTTAACTACTGTGTCTTAACTATTACTACTGTTTACTTGCACTCTACTCATCTGATAAACTCTTTTTTTGTTTGTTTGTTTGTTTTTTGTTGTTGTTTTTTTTCTGAGACAGGGTTTCTCTGTATAGCACTGGCTGTCCTGGAACTCACTCTGACCAGGCTGGCCTCGAACTCAGAAATGTGCTTGCCTCTGCCTCCCAAGTGTTGGGATTAAAGGCATGTGCCACCACTGCCCAGCTAACTATTTTTATTACTATATTCAAAATAGAAAGACTCTGCAAGGTCATGAGAGCAGAAAGTGGGATGGAGGAGTGGAGGGAACAGAGGTTTGGTACCTGATACACAGGGTTGGAGCAATATCACAGGATGTTAGCTATGGGGACTAGAGACTCAATATACTCTGAGGCATATTATAATAAACAAATGTGTGTATTATATATTATATTGTAGTATAATAACTGTATGTATTATAAGATGGGAACAATTTTACAGACTGTTCTAGTTTATGTATGCAATAAAACTAAGTATCTGATAGAAATCAGAATTTGTAATATTTTAATTAAATGTTCCCTTTTTGTTTTTCATCCAAAATTAGCAGCAAGTCCCACAAAGTAATTAAATTCACCTTGTAAATTTTAAGTTTTATTATTATCATGTGTATGTAAATTTTTATGCCTTTAAAAAATTGTCATATTCATAACCTTAATTTAGAAAATTATATTGAATCTATATTTCAATTTATATTATAAAAAGCTATGCACTACATATTTTAAATATTCAGCAAATCTCTTTGCCATTTGTTTTGCATATTTATGATATATTGAAATTGAATACTGTGTATTTATTACTTTATGCATTCATAGAGCAGATCTTTCTTTTGTGGCTTTACCCTTTCCTTATATCAAGACCATCTTTCTTCACTTCTTATCCCCTCAAAATGTGGACAATTTGAAAGACAAAATGAACTCAGTACTCATGTCAGGGATGTCGTGAGTGAGCTATTCAGACTGTGTGCCCTAGTTCTTTGGGTCAACATATATTTCTATATATGGAAATACATAAATGTGTGACATATGAATCTGCTTATTGCCGATATGAAGCCAAAGTCTTCCAAACTTTGGAAGTTGTATTTTTTTGTGTATTTAGTGATGGACCTTTTTCATGAGTGTAGCTGATCCAAGCTACAGTCTGATTTTGCCCATATGTAGACAATGAGACATTCACATGATAAACTGAAAGATAGTTCACTTATTTCTAAAGACACTTCACTTTTTCTCCTATAAGTGGAAGTCTCACTTCTGCCTGGATCGAGTGGTGATGATCAGGGTTGTGTGCAGTGGAAACAAATAGATGGGTAAATTCATATTCTAGGTAGAACTGCCAGCTAAGTAGCTCCCATGCTTTCTGAGAAAAGAGAGAAACCAGGTAATGTCCATCTATTTTTATTAGCTGAGAGAAATTAGAGATTTTTAAAAATCACATTGAACTTGGAAGCTGTACGAGTTCATTTCCTTTGTCAAATTGACTGGACCTTGAAATGTCCAGATATCTGGTCAACCATTATGTCCTGGTTCCTTCAAGAGTGGTTTGAATGGCATTGCTATTTCAATTGCTAGACCAAATAAAGCAAGTTGCCTTCCTTCACGTGGGCAGACCTCATTCAATCAGTTGAAGGTCTGAATAGAACAAGAAGTTGGCCTTCCCTCAAATCACTCCTGCTTGAGGAATACTATTTCCTCCCACCGTTTTCATTGGAAGGCCAGATACTAGTTTTTCTGGAGTCTTGAGCTCATAAGCTCCTAGTTGGGTCCCTAGCATCTTGGCTCACCTTCTAGAAATTGCCACTATTCCAAATATGAAGCCAAGTTCTTTTTTGGTAAATCTTTTGTTTTTTATTTTTATCTTAGTTTCTTACATAACATCCATCTTTATCATTTCTGTCTCTGTCTTGTGGGTTTGTATCTTTAGAACACTTTAATACAGAATTCCAAATGTAAATTTAGGTAGAAGCAGATGACAATGTTAATATCCATGCCATATGACTATTGGGACTCAAATTAATAGATAATAAATCATTGTATAAATTACTAAAATGGCTTTAAATTAGTTATAAATTACAACTAAACTATTCGATGTAATTTATGAATAGCAATAATTTTTAGCAGAAATATCTCACTTAAATCAATTTTTAATGTTTGAGAAGTTTGCTCCCCCAAACATAATACAAATATGCATTGTATACCTGCTTATGACATACATACAGACATTCAGACAGGCAGACACACAAAATTGTTTAACTGTTAAACAATTTTATTGTGCAGATTTGAAATCTTTATAGGACATGCAGCATAAAAAAGTGTAAAATATATCAGTAAGCATATAAAATTTCAGTAACCTTTTGGATGAGCAATTGACTTGTGTAAGACTGAGCATCGAGAAAGAACAGACATGTCTTGGAACACACAGTTTACAGACTGAATTATAGAACCATTTCCCAAGTGATTCTCCTTATATAAAGATAAAGAATATCTCTACATTTAAAAAGGCATACAGTCTAGTACACTTTCAGTTATGTACACAGCTGAAAAAGACAAACTGTGCCCGTGCCAGTGTCTGTTTTAAAATGCAAACAATCAAAGTAGGTAGCAGGTCGGTAAAGTGTCAGCCAAACTGACGGAGAAAACAAGTCAAGCAGGGTTCCAATAAACGTATGAAAGTGAAAAGAAAAGCCTATCTGGAATTTTAAAAATATCCCCAAGGGCAGAGCTGTAATGTGAGCAGGGGGAGTAAAAGGCTTTTGGGTGTCCCAGGCAGGCAGCTTTCTGGAGACTTGGGTACACAGGTGAAATTCCTCAGTTTGGGTTTAGAAAAACTTGAACTTACTCCAGCAAGAAAATTACCTCAAGCTTTTGTTACCACCCCCTCCCCACCTTCTCTCTGAACAAAATGATGCTTAAATTAGGCCAAAGGCTCCTTGCAGGGGGAGTGGCCAAGCTTCACAGCATTACAGACTATAGCAAGTGCTATGCATAGAAGGGGTCATGTTTACAACAGGTTTGGCAGTCTCATTTTGGCAGCCTCTTTTTTGACACCCTTCCCCGATGGCTCACTCATCAGCTGAAAAGGAAGCACAGAATTGAGTCCCTAAACTATTCCAATCGGTCACCCAACCATCCTGGTGAGGGGTTAGCTTAGAGTCAAGGATGTGTGATTATTCTTGAAAATAAGCAAAACTGAACAGACATGCTGGCCTCATTCAGTTGCTGAGTGGCAGGGAAAGCTGGCTTCTACTCCCGCCAGCCTAGAGAGGTCTCAGCCCCATTTGTCTGCTTCAAATCATTTCATTGGGTTAATGTTGACCAGGTTTAACGTAGAGAAAGATGCTACATAGCCAAGCACAGATATCATCGTCAACAGGTTCTGTATCTCAGAGTCAGAAACTAGTACAGAGAACTAGCAAGTAGATTTTGTATGTTTTGTTTTTTTAGGAAAGCTGCCGGCATAATGCAAGTAGATGAGTTAGACCCTATTTGAAAAGAAAACATGAAAAATTAGAAGGCACGTAGGTCTTATTCTCAGTATAACAAATATTCAGACACACAAAATAACAGGTTAAAATGTCAGGATGAGTAAGACATTGTTGGTATCATGAACATGAAGATTATAGTCTCCAAATTGATGGTGATCACTAGACCCCACTGGATTGTTAAGAGTGAGGACACCAACCAGCTCCTTAGATAGCTGGGATATAAACCTGCCTTCATGCCCCTAAACACATGGCCATATCCTGAAACTCTTCCTTTTCTATGATATCATCGACTTAGAGTAGGCAGTTGAGGTTGTTGGCACTCTTCCCCCACCTCCCAGTCCTTCCTATTTTTTCTCAAATCATCTTTCAACAGTATGTTTATATTTTAGCCAATGAAACAATGATTCACATATAAAAGAGAGAGCAGGGATGGGTTTAAACACCCCAGACTGTCAAACATAGTTGCATTAGCTCAGAAGAGACAAGGAGTATATATGAAAATGGTGGGAATGAATTCTTTGTTCTTGACCAAGACAAATCACTCATAAATTGCTGCTGCCATAGCAACTTGGAATTGGCACCAAGGAAACAGTAAGGGGGAAAAAAACCTTCCATTCTTGAAATGTCATTCATATCTCTTTCTGTGTGCTGATACGGATATTGCTGAATATCTTGCCAATAGCTTCAAAGAGTGGATCACAGAAGGTGTGGACATAGATGGAGTAGACACGGCTGATGCACTGAATCTCAATCAGGAAGCTCTTGATGCACGGTACAACTGCCCAGATGTGCAGGAAAGAGAGAATGGCAAAGTAAATGCCCCAGATGAGCGCCATCGGGATGCCGAAGATGGTAGACAACAAGCGGTAAAACCAATATTTTGTCACAGTGAAGGTGGTGAAACTGGCCTTCCAGATGCCGTCGAAACTGTGCGTCCCTTCTGGTTCTGCAATCACATCTTCAAAGTCAATCTGAAAGGAAGAAGTGGCAGAATGTGAGTGAGAACTGAAGAAAAGGTGGAAATACCACGTGAGATGTATGCAAGGGACTAAGATTTGTGTGCCAGCCCTGTGCAAGGCAATTAGCAACCATCAGCAGCATCTGCCTTCTTGGACCTCACTGGGAACATGAAATATATGGGTTCTTCTAAGATCTGGTTATTGTAGGGTGGCGCGGAAAAGGATTCTAACCTACATCCCAGGTGTTTACTTTGTCATTTTTACTGTGTCATCAGGTGAGGACTCCTGCTTTCAGGACAAATGGATGTGCTTTAAAGCAAAGCTTGGAAACACGAGTAAGGACACCCAACACTCGGTAAGAGGTAAAGGATGTGACCTAAGTTTTTGACTCCCTTTGAAGGCAATCATAATCCAGTATTAAGTACTAGACACATTTAGAATTAGACAAATCCGTTAATGACTTCTGTAACAGGATTAACAGAATCCTTTCTGGGAGTTGAGGCATGGAGATGACTGTGGGGTGGTGAAGCGGAGCTTTGGAAATGTATGTGATGGGGAAAATAAAGAAGGCGCACGGGAATGCTGGGAGCCAAGCCTCAGGAGCAAGCAAGAATGAGACTCAGGAGTTTCACAGGCAGAGCAGACAGGAGTGACCACATCAGAAGACAGGTTGAGGCCAGAATGGGTATTGTTTTCCACACAGTCAGGGTCTATGAAAATGTTAGAGCAGGCAGCATGTGTATAGTAGAGAACTGCAAAGTCGCTCATCAATGGGAGGAGAGGCCCTTGGCCCTTGAAGGTTCTGTGCCCCAGTGTAGGGGAATGACAGGGCCGATAAGTGGGAGAGGGTGGGGTGGCAGGCATGGGGAGGGGGGAGGCAACAGGGGTTTGTTCTTGTTTTTATTTTTTTTGGAGGGGAAACTGGGAAAGGAGAAATTATATGACATGTAAATAAAGAAAATATCTAATAAAAAAAGGAAAAAAGAAAATATCTAATTAAAAAAATCAAAAGGGAAATTTTACAAACTAAATGTGGTGCCCCTATAGGCTCATTAAAAAACAAAACAAAACAAAAAAAAAATACCTAGAGCAGGGAAGAGCAGCCGCAGCCACAGCCACATAGTTTCTTTCTTTCTTTCTTTTTTTGATTTAACTTTTATTGCATTATGATGAGAAAAGATACATAATTTCAATTTATCTGAATTTGTTAACATTTAAAAACATATTTTAAGGAAACAGAATTAAATCACATTCTTCTTTCCCTTTTGTACCCCAATTCCTCCCAGGGACCCCTCTTCAATACCTGCAATACCTTTCATTTTTTAATTTTGTTATATGCTTTAAAATTTATAAAATATTGTAATAATAAAAATGGGTATTGTGAAAGTTGTTTGATATAAAACAACAATAATTAAACAGTCTTATGTAGCTGCTTGTCTACAGCAATACTAAAAATACATACATTTTTCTCAATATAAATTTTAAGTAACTCCAAACATATTAACTGTATATCTTAAAATAATACATTGCTACTAGTTTTTTAAATGAACATAAATAGATAAAGTCTTTTTGTTTGTTTGTTTGTTTGTTTGTTTGTTTTGTATTTAGTAGAGCTTAAAATCTTGACTCTTACTGTGGTACAAGCCCAAAATGAGGACAATTTTTAGATATTGGAGTTCATTGTAATAAGGCTGTACTTCAAAGACCCTCACATCACCAAAGGATTTTTCCTCCATAGTAGCTAAGTTAAGAGTTGACAGTTCTGCTGAGCCAAGGAATGAATTGTAGGCACAATTTTTGTATTCAGATTTCTTGCTATGGTCAAAGCTATTTGAGCTGAGTGATTATCTTCATTCTTAGCCTACAGAGAACAGGTTACATTCATTTAAGAAATGGTGGCCACGCAGTTTCTTTAGATGAATTTGACAAGGCGTGTGAGTGTGTAAGTGCATGTGCCTGGGTGTGCTTTTGTGTGTGTGTGTGTCTGAGTTGTGTGTGTGCCTGAGCTGTTTGTGTATGTGTTTGAGTGTGTATGTGTGTCTGAGGTGTGTGTGAATCTGTGTATGTGTGTGTTTGAGGTGTGTGTGTGTGTCTGAGTTATACGTATGCCTGAGCTGTTTGTGTGTGTGTGTGTTTGAGGTGTGTGTAAATGAGTGTATGTGTGTTTAAGGTGTGTGTGTATGTGTGTGTTTGAGGTGTGTGTGTGTGTGTGTGTGTGTGTGTGTGTG
>JADRCC010163753.1:0-14588 GCA_019843855.1 Hylomyscus alleni
TATATATATATATATATATATATATATATATATATATATATATATGCAGATAGACCACGTCAAACTTACAGACTTCTGTAAACGGTAAAACGGGTGACCTACTGACCTATGCAAGGCAAAAATCCCCAAAACAAAAAACAATTCATGCATTTAGTTAAGATGTCAAAATCCACAACTTATAAAATATGAATATTGAGAAGTTACACATTTACCATGGAAAAACAAAACCAAAGTAATCTGATTTACAAGCTGCAACGTGTGTGTAAAAAGAAAAGGTTCCTGAATAAGACTTTAATATCACAAAACATGAGAGAAATACAAACCAAAGCTATAATATCACATACTATCTATCAAGTTAGCAATAGTCAAAGCATAGAAAATAGAAGCTGTTAGCATGAATCCTGGGACACGGTAACCTTGTAATGTTGGTAGGAATATAAAAAGTGCAGTTGCTGTGGAATAAAAATATACATGTTTATCATAAATTAAATGTGGAGATAGATCACAGAAGAATTTGAAGCCATTTCTCAAAAATAAATCACAGCATGATTGACACTATCTAAGGAATATTATGGTCAGCAAAATGGATCAAGAAAATATAGCATATGTGTAGTAATAGAATACTTGTCAACCTTGGGGAAGAAGCGGACTCTCTTGTGTGGCAGAGCATATCTCTGTGACATTATCCAAAGCAAATCAATCCAGTCCAAAAGAACAACACTGCCTGCATCTGCCCATATAAAGTCCCTCAAGCAGTGATTCTAAACCTGTAAGTTGTGACCCCTCTGTCAAATGTCTCCAAAAATAGGTACATTAGGATTAATAACAGTAGCAAATTACAGTTAGTAGTTAGCAATGAAAATAATTTTATAGTTGTAGTTACCAAAATGTGAGGAACTGTGTTAAAGAGTCACAGCATTGGGAAGGTTGGGAATTACTGCACAGCATTCAGAAACAGTCATATAGTTCACATGTCAATTACTTTACAGTTATATATTTATCATGAACCGAGTCACTGCATATGCATGTACTTACTCCTGATTGTATTCTAATATATTGACTATCAGCCAGTTCTGTATCTTGCAGTACAATACATAGTAATACTTTTTACTATGTAAGGATGATTCTGGAAATGTGAGGCCCCTAAAACACTAGCACAAAATTAATATATTTATATAAAATAAATTTATTTATATAAAATAATTACATAAATTTACATAAAATAATAACATATTGGTTGGCACAACAGTGATCCAGTACAGTTCCCACCAAATCAAAGTGCAGCCAGATAGAATATATTCTGAATTTACTGAAAAGAGGCAAAATTTTTAACAAGAGTGCAATGCCATCCTTATATCTTATTCAAAGGATGAATTCCAATCACAGGCAGTGTCTCAAAGAGACACCACACAGACCCTTCATTTCCCTTCCTCTAGGGAAGATAAATATTCATGCCCATCACCGTGATTTGTTCCCTCACCATCCTTGGTGAACAATAAAGTTCCTCACAGTTCAAAGAGAGCCATCAGACACACCAGATCCAGACCGGTCCCACATCTGTCATTCTGAGAAATAAAACACAGAAGCTCGATGGCCTTCTGTGGATTTCATTCCTCCCAAGAGCAAAATTAGGCAGATAAACCCCCATTGTTCTAAAATCATTTTCTTCTGTAAGGTGATCTATTCTTTTTAAAGAACATATGACTTCAGGAAAATATTTTGCATTAAATTCGATGAGGAAGCTCCACGTCTCTCACAAGTTGCAGAAATTGACACACAACAATATTTCCCCCTAAACAAAATGTAAAAATCAGCATAAATTTGAAGGGCAGTTACACTCAGTAGCAGTCTCGAGCTACAGAGAATACAACACTTAAGTACCTCAACAGTCCCACAGACGTGAGGTTCTGGTCAGTGATGCTTTGTCGCTTACTCTGACCTCTTCACATCCAACTTGCTAATTAGAAGCCATTTCCAACCAAACTCTGCTGAATGCATTTTTATCTGGAAAACAAGGCTATGAAGTAATGGCTTCCTACAAACACATGGAAATACACACTTGAAGAAAATGGCTAACATCTATTAGAGGAAAACCACCTTATCCTAGTCATCTTGTCCCAGCAGGTCTAGGCACATCCGCTCCCACGGAGGCCCAATCAGGCAGTCCAATTAGGAGGGAAGGGGATCGATCCAATGGCAGGGAACAGAGACCAAAACATCCCCCATTTCACTTGTTAGGGGAACCACATGAAGACCAAACTGAATGTTTCCTACAAATATGTAGGGGTCTGTGTCCAGCTCCGGTATGCTCCTTAGTTGGTGACCCAGGCTCTGTAAGCTCCCGTGGTCCAAGGTTAGTTTACTCTGTGGATTTTCTTGTTGTGTTTGATCCCTTAGACTTGCTAACGTCTATTCCCCACTCTTCTGTAAGACTTGCCAGTCTCTGACTGATGTTTCGGTGTGAGTCTCTAAATATTTTCTGAGGAGAAGGAGAGGGAGTAATGGGGGAAGGGATTTGTAAGGGTGGAACAAGGAAGACAGGAGGTATGGGTGATCTGTGATCTGGACAAACAAATAAAAAATTAAAATAAAAAACTGCCGGAAATCCATATAAATAAGTATTATATAATTAAAGAACTTGTAGAAAATGCAAATGTTGTAGAAATATAATTTTCTGACTGCTGTGAAAAAGATCATTTTATACTTTATATGACACCTAATGGTCTCTATAAACATGAAACATACATTTCCTTAACATGAAGAAAACAGAGAGAGTTCTCATGCCGAGTACTTATTTCTTGTTTTCAGTGTATCCTTTTGGTAACACTGTATTGGTTACGATCATAGACGCTGAACACAGGGCTTTGATGAGGAATTAACATACCACAATAATTGTTCAAAAGTTCTATTAAGTATTGCCCTGCCTACTTCACCAAGCATCATCGGTGCTATGATTTGCAGTGATAAAGCTGCACTATGGTAATTTTGAGAACAGCATATGGTGACAGATGCCAAGGGCATACTAATTAATGAGAAAATTAGCTCATAGATGTTAGTTCATCATAATCCATTTGCAGCCAACGCTTGAAGTGTAACTCTAAATCCAATATAAAAGGCTAAGGTTAATGCCTAGCAAAAATGTATATTAGTCCTTCCAAGTGACACACACAAACAAAAGAATTGTAGCATTCTGAACCAACAGAATGTAGAAAATAATGTTTTTCTGTATTACATATTACTGTTCCAAGCAGGAACTAAGCAGCGAGAAAACGTGGCTCTTAGTCTTTGAGTGAAGGCCTTTGAAGAAAATGTTTTTAACATTCCGTTTAATACATCAAAGTATAGATAGAGCGCTGTTTTTATTGTGGGCAAAAGGTACAGGCTGAACATACCCTAAGATTGGTCTCTTTTTGTTTCATCTCTTTAGAATAGCTATAACACGAACAGCTACCCAGGAGAAGGTCATTGTGCTTATTCAAGAGGTCTTGGTGCTTAAATTGTGCTCCTTATTCAGTCTATTTTTTTAACATATGTATATGCCTTCTAGTTTTAAAGTGATATATGTTAAAAAAAAAAAAACAAAGTATGAGTTCTGGAGACAGATTCCATGTTATGAGTTCTGGAGACAGATTCCATGTGGAAAAATCCAATGTGACCACTTTGACCTGATGGTCCTGGGTGTGGGATGGAGGGGATCCTTCATGCCTCTGAGTTTCTTGTTTCATTTGTAGTTGGAATCACTAGTGTCTACTTCAGAGAGCTGTTGAAAGAGTTAATTGAGAGAAATATGCCATGGGAAGCAATTGTCACAAGTCTGACACCTAAGAACTATTGTATAATTGTAATAATTTGTTGCAATTATTGTTTCATCAGTCAAATGACATGGTTATTGCAGTCACTATTATTATTGATGAAGAAATGACAAGGATAGAGCTTTTAAATGGCTTTGTAAAGATCAAAACGACAGAGGCAGCACTGAAACATTAATCCAGGTCCAAATGAGTTCCAAAGTCCATATTCCTCTCTGCTCCTATCACTTAAGACAGAGGACAAAGAAGAAAACTAGTTTGCTTCATTGGGTGGAATATGCCACGTTTAGTCACCATTCTCGGACTTGCTTTTGTTCTATTTAAGCATGATTAACATATAATCTCCAAGATCCCTTCAATGTTATCTTCACACCTTAACACAGATGTGTCTTTGAGAGGCTAGATTGCTCATTAAAGCAAGGAAGACAACTGTGGGAAAATTGAAGGAAGGAAACTTGGTGCTAGTAGCTACTTTTTGCGGAAATGCTCATCATGCCACAATGCTAGGAAATGTGAGTCAGACCTAAACTGGGATGGAAACTTCCAGCTAATGAAAAGAACACTGAACATTACAATTTTGTACTTCTGCTTATACTTTTTTATAGGTTTATAGGACAAATATTTGCAATTAGAAATCACAGAGTTCTAGGTTTGAAAATTTAAAAAAGGAAAAAAGAAAGCAATTTAGTTTTGCAAGAAGATGTATCATTACTATTGGCAATGAATCTTGAAATACCTCCTCTAGCTTCTTTTACGTAAGTTTTGAGTCTCTTTTAGTGATCTTTCTATTCTTGTTCAAATATTTTGCATCAGAAATTTCAGGAAAATAAATGATGTTTTCATAGAAGTGCTGAAATTGTCAATATGCTCAACAGGAGGAACAAATGGAGTAAAGTTCCCAGAGAAATATTTGCTGAGGCTAATTTGGAGGGATTATTCTGAGAATGGTCTTGCAATTTGAAAGGCTGAAGCCTAAATGACCTACATCAAATGAGATATCAGGATGCGTTCAGTATATAAATACCAAACCATGACCATTCATTGAAATAGAACCATGGCATTCTTGTTAAAAACATGCAGGTCATTATCAGACTTCATTGACTATTCAATGACCCTATAAAGGGTAGCTTGAACCTTAAAAAGCAAATCTAATTTTGAAGAGGCATTGTCCCTGATTAAATGGCCACTTTTCAAAAATGTATTTTTATTATCTCAAGTGCATTTATACTTTTTTTATCACACCATAATTTCTCTACATTTTACTTTTTTATCTCTTGCCATTTGAATAAAAACCCACTTGGATATTTTTTATAAAATATTTTAAGTGGCAAGTAATCCATGAACTGGCTAGACTAAATTAATGGAAAAATTAATTTTGTATTTCCACAATATAGTTTTATTACATTCTGGTGTAGAAAAAAAACCTAATTATCTCTGAACTACTACAACAACAACCAACAACAAAATCTAAACATGAAAAATCTGTCAGAATGCTCAGCAAGGACAGACATTTAAGAACATATGGCTCAAATTCTGGTCTTCTCAACCAAAAGGAAATATCATGAGATTTTTTACATAGGAGCCAAATCTGTGATGCTCATTCCAGGCTGCAGAACTTAATATGAATTTATTGAAATTGCACAGTTGCTGTTCGTTCCATTACTTGCCAAACTGTGATATTCGTGGGTTTTTTTTCCCCCCAGTCGAAGGACTATACAATGTTTTGTATAGTCCTGAAATATTTATTCATTACAAGTCGTTAAACTAGCCATATCACAACAATTAAATGGTCCTTTCTTTCCTATATAAAATACTCACTGGACCAGTGAGATGTCTGAGTGGGTAAAAGAGCTAACCACAAAACCCTGACAGATTGAGTTCAATCCTTTGAACCTAAAGTAGAAGGAGAGATCAATTTCCCGGAAAGTGGCCCTCCCTCTTACTTCCATAGACAATCTTATGAAGGTGCATGCCCACATATAATCTTGAAATTGTTAACATATTAATATTAACTACATACCTTGAATATACACAATAATGAGAAAAAATTAAAAGTAGATAATAAAATACTGTATCTCCCTGTAATTTAAATCTATCTTCAGAATTAAAAAGTTCTGAAGAGTTCTGAGGACAGGACCCAACATGCTCAATACTGGACAATTTATAATTATTAATTATAATTAATAATTAATATTTATAATTAATTAAAGAAGGTAAAACAGTCATCCTGAAGAAAATGAAATTGATTTAAATATCTTAAAATATATAAAGATCCTACTATCCAGAAGCTGCCCTCGGTAGTTAGGGAAGCAGAGACCCCCCCCTTCCTTATCAGTAAAGGGAGTGTGTACCTCTCTCCTACATACAAAATTGCAGTAGTAGGCAGTCTTGTTCTAAGGTGCTGTCTTCCGTGTAAGTAAAGACCCACTTACATCAAAGCTACAAAATAACCAAGGAACATCACTTACCACATCTGCCACCACTGGAAGGAAGAATGATGGTAACCATTGTAGAGGCTGTGTTAGAACTTTACCCCTCTCTCAAGGAAACTTCATTTATGTAAGAGAGTCTGAGTGCTTTAGTCATGTACCACCATATGCAAGGCCATTCCACAATACTTTAGGGGAAAAAAAACCAAACCGTAGAGACTTGGTAAATAGTTTTGTAGCCTCATAAATTAAAGAATGGTCAATTGTTATTGGGGTTCACAATTAGGAACAATCTAACAGAAATATGAGATGTTTCAGCTGCTTTATGGAAAGTGGCATAGTCTCTTTTCTAAAATCCTTACAGTTAGGGATTATCATTAGAGATATAAAATTTCTTGAATTAAATCTAGGTCACCAAACAGTCCAAACTTAAATGAATCATACACATATACGAATATTATTCCTTGGTAAAACAATATAGGATCGAAGACAGAATGATAGTTAACAGCACAATTTCGGATCAAAAGAAAAAGCTGTTATTCTTGAAGGAATACTTTAGAGTCTCACAATGAAAATGAACTGGGTGCTAGGTTTTCATACATAAGTTTGACCAATATCTATAGAAGAGACGCCTCCTTGATTAAGTTGACTCATTAGACTATTTCAGCTTATTCTGGATAATAATCTAATTCTTTTAATTTCTCAGCCAGTTGTAAATAGTTCCCATTTTCCAGTATTCCATGCTAAACTTGATTTAATAAATGAAGTTCCAAAAAAAATGTAGTGTTAGTTATCATGTGCAGTGGTTTGGATGAGACACGTCCCCCATATGCATATTTGGTATTTCTAAACAACTGGAGACTGAGGTTTTCAATAAATGAGGGCATGGGAGGTTGAGCTCTGCTGGAGGAACTGTTTCACTGTGGTGGGCCTTGTCATGTCAAAGCCTTCCCCTGCTTTTACTCTGCTTCTTGTCTATGAATGACATATGATTAGCCCACTATCTGCTAGCACAGCCCTGTTTTTCCAGACTATTGCTGAACCTTCCCTACCATAATAGTCTCTGTCTCTCTGTAACATTAGCCAAAACCAAACAATTTTCTACTCCGTTGCCTTTGGTCACAGTTTGGGTTTTTTGTTTGTTTATTTGTTATCACATCAACAGGGATACATCACATCGAATCTACACAAGGAGGACATTTGTGTTTTCTTCCATCACACTCCTCCACACTTCCAATGTAACCAAGCACAGCATCACTGTCAGAGCGTGTGTCTATAATCAACTTGATTAAAATCTCTTGAAAGTATTAATATGACTGGAGTTGTTGGACTTGTCAGTCAGGTAGCAACCTTGCAATGAATGCTTCTGTGTCAAAACGTTTAAAGAACTCATTATACAACAACAATCTGCTTATTACATTGGAGATTGTATTCTTTCAGGGAGGAAGGGCTACCCAGACACTGATGGCACTGAACACTTTCAAGGCATAAATCTAGTATCTCTCCCTTTGGGATGTTTTTCTTCAATGTTCATGTTTGTTTTTACTTGTTGCTTTGGAAGCAGCATGGTTTTTTTTTCTTATCAATTTGATAAAAAAATACTTATTAATACACCATTTTATTCATCCAAAGTTCTTGCTTTGTCAAACATTTCCTTGCTTTTCTTTCTGTTTTTTTTTAAAGTCTAGCTTCAAATTCATTCATGTTTATTTTGTTTTCTTTCTGAGTGTTATGTCAAACAATTTTAGAAGTCTTTTCTATCTCCAGCTATTGTTTTATTTCTCCTTTTTTTACAGCTGCCCATGAGTTCTTTATTTCTATGTTTGTTTACTTCATATTGGATGATCCATTATTTCCTGAATAACAATCTCATTCAGATCATTATAATCTTCTTTCCTATAATTGGATGTGGCAATTTTTTACAATCATTTTATACTGTTCATGCCTTCGCAATGCTAATAGAGAAGGAACCTGGGCAAGCATAGCTTCCTATATTAGTAGTCTTGAGTTTTACCTTTGTATTGTAAATACTTCACATCAGTTTTTCTGAAAACTGATGACAGTTGCCTCCTTGGGTCTCTTGTTTCCAGTCTTCTAGGCTTCTTTATTGTTTTTTTTTCTTCCATCCCTAGTCAGTGCTATCTTGTCAGATCTTTAATTACCTGATAGATAGGCCTCTGGGTATGTCCATAGAAGATATATTGATTAGATGGATTGAGGAGAAAAGACCCACATGCTATGGTTATGATTGTTCATTGGCTGGGGTCCTGAAGTATGTAAATGGAGAAAGGAAACTAAAGAAATGCATTCATTGCTCTCTGTTTCCAATTAGAACAACTGCTTTAAGATGGTGCATGCCTTTAATCCCAGCACTTGGGAGGCAGAGGCAGGCGGATTTCTGAGTTCGAGGCCAGCCTGAACTACAGAGTGAGTTCCAGGACAGCCAGGGCTACACAGAGAAACCCTGTCTCGAAAAAACCTCCTCCCCCACCCCAAAAATAAAGAAAAAAAAGATACTGCCTCTGTGACGTCCCTGTCTCAATATGTTGTAACCTGTAACCATGAACTGAAGTAAACCTTTTCTCCCTCATGTTCTTTTTGCCAGGGTATTTTGTCACATCAGCAAAATAAGAAAGACACTTGAGAGCCTACTTTCTCAGACTAACTAGAAACACTTAATTTTCCATAGTCCTTTTGTATGCATTCATTCTTAAAGTCTTTACTCCCCAGTACAGGGAAGCCTGCTCTTCTAAATTTGGCTCACTGAAAAAAGGGATAAAAATATAGTATATAAGGGAAAATATATAACATGAATGGAAATATATTTCCATAACGTCAGGGAGGACCTCATTGTAACTAGCATTATTTATGCTTAGTTTGTGGTACAAACAGTGCATATCTTCTTTGCTAGTAAATACCAGCATTGACCTTATCCAATGAGTTGAGAATTACTTTACAGTTTTAGTCTTCTGAAAGTGTTTGTAGAGAAGTAGTATAATCACTTATTTGAAAATTTCATATAATTTGCCAGTGAGCATATCTGAGCCATTCAGTGGTAGAATGTTGCTAATCATCAACTTAATTTTTATAACACATATATATCTAATTAGAGTATTTACACTTTTTGAGATTTGGAATATTGACTCTTTCAAGAAATTGTCCAATTTCAGTTGTTACTGAATACATAAGCATAACATTGTTCATAACATCTTTCACCATCATTTTAATGTCTACTAGATTCACAGAGATCCCTATCTAGTTCAGGATATTAGTAATTTGTGTCATTCACTTTTATGAAGTTACCCTAGCTAGAAATTTATTCATTTTTTTGAATTTTTCAAAAAGCTAATTTTCATTTTATTGATTATCTCTTTTTAATTTCTCTTCTCAGTTGATTTCTTTACCATTTTTGTCACACTAATATTTTAAGAAAATATGATACTAACTGTATTAATACATTGTACATAAAATTGAATTTGAAAAAAAAAAATCCCAGAGACAGTTGGCAGTACCCCATGTGGGAAGTACATCCTGAGCTGTACAAGAAAACAAGCTTTGCAAGCCATGGAGAGTGAGAAAGGAAGGAATGTTCTCTTCTTCAGTTCCTGCCTAGAGGTTCCCACACTGAGTTCATACCATAGCTTTCTTAAACAATTGTCTGCAATCTGTGAGTTGCAAGATGAAATAAAGCCTTTCCTCCCCGGGACACTTTTAGTCATTGTGTTTATTACAGCAATAAAAAGTCAAACTAAGACAACATCCTTGTTATGGCATATAAATCAGAGAATAATGGTCTCTGAGAGATTGTGAGATGTACACCCCATTAATTCTAATGCAAGTACAACGAAGCCTCTTGAACTTTACTTGAAAGAAATAGGTAGAAAAGTTTTACTTATTCAGTTAAATATTGCCCACAGCAATAATTCTCATGGGACAATGTTGGATAATAACCCATAATAAAGCTAGGTCTGAATTACAAAATTAAAGACAGAATCTATGAGTTATTTAAGCAACCATTAATTTATACAAAATATTTAGTGACACTGCCTTTTTAAAATATTGAATCAAAACATAAATTGTAAGAGAATGGAAAGATTTGGTTTCTATAAAACAAGAGGCCAAGTTGAAACACTGCCCAGTCAGTTTATAGTCTGCACCAGCTGACTTTGTGCAAATGCACCTCTTGTTTGTCCCTGAACTGTTTTTCTAAGGGCTATAGTGCTTTGAACTTCATGTTTAGAGAAATAAAGACATGTGTCTGGGCTTTGACACCTCCTCAGGGGTCTGTACCCTTCTCTTCATCTCAATGAAATCTTCTACCTTTGTGTCTTTATTATATTATTGATAAAGCCATAATAATTTCTGATTGCATTAAGGTGCATAGCTGAAAGAACATTCATTCTATTATACTTTTCCTCGGAACAATCTTTTATGTGTCTGGAGAATTAGAATATATTTTGCTATTGAATTCTTTGGCAAACAGAAAGATAGAAAGAGAGTAAATTGCCTAATCAAAGGAACAGAGGTTTGCAGGCTCAACACTAAAGCTTTAATGGCAGGGTCTCGCTGGGGTCAGCCCACTAAATTATGGATTATTTTCCTATTTCATTTGCCTGGTTTAGCTTTTATTCTGAAATAGTGAACCTGGGAGTCCTGTTCAGATGAATTCTTTTGTTAGCTGTCCTTCTGGCTATCCATTAAAAGAAATAAAATGGGTAATAATCTTATGCCTTTCGAACCAGAAGACTGTAAATAAGAAGAGAAGTGGGCCAGGTTGCATACTCCACATTTATGAGCACACCCTTTTTCCAAAATCATTATTCCAGTCCTTTCATTTAGAGATTACCCAATGTCAAAGGATATAAAGAAAATTATAGGAACTCTTCTGTTTTCCATTCTTTTATGTGATTGGTTATATGCCTACATTTTGCAAGGAATTCAGAATGGCAACTTTTAGAAAATATCCAGGCATAGTTCATGTAATATGGGGCTCAAGATGAGCATCTTAGTCCACATGTGCTCTGAGAAACATGAAATTATTTTTCTTTATTTCTATGATTCACATTTAGAGGACAAACAGTACATGTGAGCCTGTGTAAGAATAGTTCATGAGTGTAGCCAAATGGTTAGTGATATATATATCAATAAAATATGTATATATATATAAATGTATATATATTAAGGGATATATCCTATATATGTATATATAATATATATTATATGTATATATCCCTTATATATAATATTATATATTATATGTATATATTATATATACATATATAGGATATATCCCTTAATATATACACACATATATATATATTATTGATATAAATTATATATTATGAATTATATATAATTATATACACACATATGTGTGTATAGATATAATGTTGCAGGAGAAGGAAGGAGAATTCAAACTTTAAGAGCACAACATTGATTAAGGATTTTTTTAATTGATTTACAATCTACTAATTTTGCATATAAAATTTTCACACATCTTTAGCAGTCAAACCCTCCTCAACTTTACCGCCTGTATCCATTCCTTCCTGTTGAAGCCCTATAAATTGCCAAGCTTAGTTTTCATATCATATCTGTCCTGCTATACTCTCTCCCTTAATGAACCCATCTCCCTAATGACTTCATATTTTCCTCATGTAAAATGTACTCTATGATAAAAATTAAAGCTTAATAAAGAGATAGAAAAAAAGAAGTCCTGCTTCTTTGGATTATGCTGCTTCTTAAAGGCAAGGGTTAGTAAGCAGTCACTTGAATACAGGTCTATGATAGTACCTGCTAAAGTCTTGCTGTGTGGTTTCATAAGGGCTCCCAAAGCAATACAAGCTCTTCACATTCTTTGTTGTTGCCAACTAAAATTAGTTGATAAGAACCTATTATTGCTGAAAACAATATGCACCTTGGTTACAAGGTGTAACTGAGTTCTAGAAGTATGAAAACTACCAAGGGAAAAAGACATCAGTAACCATACTACACTTTTAATAATGTTTTATAATACCAGGTTGTCTGTCATTCAGGATGAGCTCACTGGGGAGATACTGGAACAACTGCTATGGGATAACCAACCATGATTTTATTATATTTGAAGACCTCTGCACAAGAGGAAATTAATGTCTTGAAGTACTGGATATCCAGTTAAAATTCCGTAGCTTAGAAGGTCCTAGCTCCTAGGACTTGAGGGACAAACTCGCTAATGTTTACCTAAATTGTCATGGTATCAATCTTTCCTTGAACTGTTGCAAAGCAATGCCCACAAAAATCAACTGAGAAGACCTCACATGAACTTACATGCACAGGAAATGTGTAGGTCTGCACCAAGGCTTTTGTGTATCCCTTATAGTTTTCAGTTTAGTATTTTTATGAGAATCTTGAGTGCATGAATACATGGGTCTCTGATTTTTGTCTTGGGCTTCTCTTCAGCTCTTTCCCTTCATCTTGTTTGTCTTGTCTAAATTCAGTGTGATGATAAGCAAACAAAATCTTTTATCATTCCAAATTTTATTTTGTTATCTTTTACTGTTGTCTCTTAGAAGCCTATTCATTTCTAATGAGTGACAAAAAAGGAGTGGATCTGGATAGGAAGGGAGATCAATAAGGAGAAAATGGGAGGAGTAGAAGAAGGGGAAGCTAATCAAGATATATTTTGTATCAATAAAAAACAATATATTTTCAACAAAATTGATGGAAAGCTGCTGGAGGTATAACCATCTCAGATACCAAGCTATATTACAGAGCTACAGTAATAAAATCAGTATGATAATGGCATTAAATAAATAAATACATGCTTATATTTATGTACCCATAGACAAAATACTACTTCCAATGATAATCAAAGAAGCCCCCTCCCCCAGCAATGAATAACAGATACACACATAGAAAAACGTTGGAAATCATCTAAGTGGCAAAATAAGTAGAAGGTCTTGGAAGTATTGTTTTCTGGGTATTACACACCCAGTACCATCAGGGCATCATTCATATCAGCTCTGAGTCCCTAGAAGAATCTACCCAAGCTTTGGGTTACCAACAGACAATCACTGATCTCTACTCTTCCACACTGAACTGCTAGATTCTAATGGGCTCTGTAGGAAAAGCAGCGATGATTTTCCGTTGTATCTCCACTGAGGATCCCAGTGCATAGTTCTTATCCCAGGTTTACACAGATGATCCTGGTTTTTAAAAGCCACAAATGTAGGAGAGAACTGTTTATAGAAGCTTTAACCATTCTTTCAAAGACATCATGGACAGTTATTGATATTTTTAACTCTCATTCTCAATGATCTTCTAAATTGAGAAAATGCCTATTGTATTACACTATCATGGAATATTATATCTGCTTGGAAATGGTGCTTAGTAGAATTCATTTTTGATAGAAGAATTTGTTCACATCGAATCTGGCTTTAGAGACGTTTATTCTGAAAATTTAGGGACATAATATCAGATATGTAACTTTTAAAGGCACAATGTATGTTTAATGCACTGTAGCAGATTGCTTCAACATGAAAGGCACACGGAACAACTGCTTCAATATTTTGCCTCTGTGATAAACCTAAAACACTATACCATAACTGTAATGGTGATCCAAAGTAAACTGTTTCTTCTTTAAGTTGCTTTTGCCAGAGTATTTTGTCACAGCAACAAATGGAGAAAGAGAGTTGAGAGTCTATTTTCTCGAGCTAATCAGTAAGACCTTAGGTTTGGGGCTGGTAATATGGGTTGAAGGCAAATTAGGAGGATAAGAGTTACAGTAATCAGAAAGCGCTTTATTCATGCATAAAATTATCAAATGAAAAATTTGATAAAAAATATAAAAAAAATAAATAAATTTAAATTAATAATTTAAAATATTAATAAATAAATAATAAATTTAATTAATAAAGACAAGGTGTTTTTCATTTTTTCCTTCCTTATTTTTTTCCTTTTTCCTCTTTAATATATTCATCTTAAAATTAGAATGCAAGGAAGAGGGATTTCATTGAGCACTGGATAGGCTGTAAAATTCAGCTGCCTATGTTACAAGTACAGAGATTGTGGTGATCATGCTCAGTATATCTGTGTTGGTTCCTATGAGCCAACTGTGCAATCTAATAAATGCTTCCTTCTCTGTCTGTGCCCCTATTATCTCTGGCCATCTTGGTCTAATGATGCAATGACCATGAGTTATTGTCCTCCAGGTTATCATGTCAGCTCCCTCTATCAAAGTATATCCACCATCCCAAAGTGATGAGTGGCTCCTCACAAAACCAATTCAGCTGCGTCAGCCTGCAGATGGAAGACAGCAGCTGATACACGAAGAAATAGAAAATGCTAATAACTTTCACTTCTCGTTTCTTTTTTT
>JADRCC010163755.1:0-10073 GCA_019843855.1 Hylomyscus alleni
CAGCTAGTGATTCTGGTCACCTGCTTGTATCCTGTGGGAGGTTGTCCAATGTTTACCAGAAGCATTAAAGTTCATTAAGTTCAATCATTAAGGGAAAAGTTTGAAAAGTCAACTTGGAAAACAAGATGTGTGTTTGGTATTTTATCAGACAGAATGAAAAAGGGGATGCAAATTTGCTTTATCAATGTGTTGTTACTTGTGGAAACCAAGAAAATGAATACATACTCAAAATATATTTCACATAATTGAAGTCAGTCATAATTTAACAGTAATAATTGCTGAACATCTAAACTTTCACCCCAGAACTTCATTATGAACTCCTTTAACTTTGACATATGAAGCAAATGTTCTCATCCACTTATAGATAAATGAAATCTTAGGTCAGGCTTTATCCAATCCAAAGTGATAGCATATCAGGCAAAAAGATCTGATTCTAGCTAACTGTAGTTTATCATTTAAAAAAATTTGTATGAGAAAATGTGCCTGGACAACAGAGGAGTTCTGTACTTGTTTTGGTGGGGACATCCTGCCACTTGGGTGGTATGTAGTTAAGTGACCCTAGGTTGAAGAAGGAGCAGTGGACTCTTCATGTGGCTAACACAATATGTTTTAAATATTGAAGGGCATTAATTTAGTCCATCAGTTTCTGTTGACAGTGGCTTCTGCAGATAATTAAAACCTCACTCTAGGACTCCTCACAACAATAGCTACTTTTATGTCGCCAGAGTTAATTTGTGACCATAATGCCATCAGCTGATAATATTATACAAGAAAAATAGACTCATATTTGTATCTTTTTGGTAAAACTGTAGACAAAGTAAGTGCTTAAATATTTTTATTTTAAAACCCATGTAAGTTAAGTACTCCTCTAGAACCTAATACTATTATAGATTATATATTATAGTTAATATATTATATAAAGGTATGTTAGACACAACCTGTATCCTTTGAAGCACTTACATATGGTTTTACTGCTTAGAGAATAATTACAATTTGTAATTAGTGAGTAAAAACTTATAACCAATACACCTTAACTGAAGCACATCATAAAATATTAAAAGATGAGAGGAGGGAGTATGATTGGGACAGGTTGACACTTTCCTAAGTAATTAGGCATAAATAGCCCAATAGAGTGGAAAAGAGAAAACGAATAAAGAGGTCTCCAGTACTTATGAAAGGCTATGTGCTATAAGAAGTAATTTATATAATAAAAGACAGCAAAATGCTTCTGTAAATGGTGCTGAATTGTGTGTGTGTGTATACATATACACGCATGTATATATGTGTGTGTCCCATGTTATGTGTGCATGTCTGTTTGTGTGCAATGCATCTCTACCTCAATTCTAACATAAAAATCAATTTCTTGTAAGTAAAGGAAAGAGTTCAGGACACATAGCTTTAAGGTCTTCGGGAGAAAGAATGAACAGCACTTTATAACCCTTGGATAGACAGTGTCTTAAGATGGAAAATCATAAATAGTAGGGAAAAAAAACACTGGGGTGTATGTAAATTTCTCCATTCTTAGGATTGAAACCAGGTGTCTTGCATGCTAAGCACTTAATATTCTACAGAAGTGCACCTGCAAACAAAGAATTCTTTATAATTTTCTTATAAAATTTTAAAAATTGAAGCATAGATTAAAAGAAGATACATGTACCCTTATCAGCGATTCAGGCCTATAATAAACATTTTAACAAATCTTACATTAATTAGGAAAAAAGATAATCCTGTGTTTTTCAAAGGGCTAAAGTTATAGTAAACCAATTTCACAAGGAAAAAAAACTCAGATTATTTATGTAAGGGATTTTATTTATTCTATATTACAATTTAAAACACTCAGTCATGTCAGTGAATCCAATCGAGCTTGAAGCAGCTTTTCCTATTGCAGTTACAGGAAACAGAGAGCAATGAAAGCCATTCGTAGTGTTTGACTTTTCTCCACTCTACAACGTCCAGGGTCTCCTGAAGGGGCTAGCCCTCTCTCCAGTCAAGAAGAGTCTTCTCAAAGGAATTAACCCAATGAAGACAATGTTTCACAGGCAGGTGAAGAGGGGTACAGACCCTGTCAGAATGGCAACGGTATCACACACGGTAAAATCTAGGTATTGTTCAGATTCGACCCTATAGTCTCCAATAAAAGGAGTCATGGACTTAAGGAAGCAGAAAAAGATCTTCTAAAGAGGAAGATGAAAAATACTGCCTACACAGAAAGTAGACATGTCTTCAGTTGTTTATAAATTGAAGAATGACTAGGAAAGGCAATAAGCGTGTGAAGTAAAAGTCATGCTAATTAGATTGATTGTGGTAATTCACAGTGTGTATAAATATTAAATGTCGAATTGTACTCTCGAAGTACAGTCTTCATTTGTTACTAATCCATTAGTAAAGGCATTGCTGTGGAGAGATTTCAATTGGTAGAGGCCAGCCAATCGCTTGTTTCTATTCTCAACACCACGCAATCCACATGTTGTGGTGCCTGGGGATAAGAAGTTCAAGGATGTCCTTAGTGACGTAGTGAGCTCAAGGCCAGCCTTGGCTATAGGAGAATGTTTAGAAAAACAGACAAACAAACAAACAAACAAACAAATTTGAGATTCAAGGCTGGGAGCAGTTAAAACAAGATCCTCTTTTTAGTTCTAGTTGGCATGGAGGTTAGCATGTACATCATGTTGGTCTGATACTCACTAAGATCTACCTCCCTCTGAGTTCTGGAGTGGAAGATATATGCCACCATGCATGCCCAGCTAAGGAAAAATACATTTCACAAAAAACAGTTGTCAGGATGTTCCTTTAAACTATGGAGAACACTAGAAGTGCAAATTAAAATACGGAAGATGAAGTGTGACTGTTTGCTAAATCTTCATCTATCACAACCAATAGCCAACAGATTCTTTGGGGGAAAGGGACCAGAGGACCAAATCATAGAAACTCATCAGTTTAGTATTTTTCAAGATTTTAATGATTGGATTTTTGTTTTTGATGCTGAACTGATAGTACCAATCTGGGATATCTTATTTGAAATGTTCTAACACTGTCACTTCCTTAAGGCAGAGAGAACTCAGGATGGGCTATAATTTCAGCCTTCGTCCTTGGGCATGCAGGTGACTGGCTAACATGCACAGACAGCTCTGAACCTCCACTCACTCTAGAGGGATTCCTACAATTAATTGACTGTCATCAGAAGTTCTGAAAATTCAATCCTACGTGTCAAATGTTAGAGTCGATGTTATCCTGAGTCACACATACTGAAAACAAGGTTATAATGGCAATGCAGGCAGAATTCTTTGCTATTGTATAACATTGGGAACAGTGACACTATAATTAAGAGATAATAAAAGTGAATTCTTTTCTCCATAAGACACTTGTCTCTTGTAATAGAGACTCATTTAAGAAAAGACAAAAAAAAAAGCAATTATTTTAAATTAAGACTGAGGTCTCTCCTTCCCTTTCCACTTTGTTATTCTGTGGAAACTAGGTAGGTAAGAAGTGTCAGCTGTCCACACAAGGGCCAAGAGCTGTCCAGTGAAAGAAACCATTTATGAATGGTCCTTTGTCCCATGACAGCTGGCTTTGGTGAAATGTACATTATTTACAATAAGAATGCCCTCTCTTAGTCCTATATTCAAACCAAAAAAGTATGTTTTAGGTTAATCTCCATTTGATGGCTGCGTCTTTAATTCAAATCTACCCTGTTAGGCAGTGAAGTTAGTGAGAAGATGCCGCCCACCATTCTCCTTAGAAGCAGTACTTCTGACAGGGAACAGTGGGACATAAACTGCCAATCTTTCAGCACCAAAAAAGTCTGGGTACAGAGTCTCTGACGTATTTCTTGCTGGAAGAGAAACTCAGTTTTTTTGCTGCGTCTAATTTTTAGAAGTTCTTCTATTTTTACTGTTTACCCTTTAGGTTTAGTTAACATTTAAGAGAAGGAGAAAAATAAGTTCTGTATCTCTGCTATGGTAATTTAATGCAAGTATTGAATTCTTCGGTAATTAAAATTGAAATTAAGAACACTGTGTGGGGAATGCACCGAGTTCAGAGGCTTGGTTTGCATGAAGCCCAGGACCCATTCCCTAACACCACAAGTAACTCCGTTAACAACATCAGAGTAGTTCAGATCTCCTCAGAGCAGACATTTCTGGATTCCTACTCTCTGCCTGAAATTGTGGATAGTAATGAACAATGTAAACTAACAACATTTCCCTGTCCATTAAGCAGTGCTTGTATGTGTTCCCTTAGAACTTTTGCATTTTGAAGTGCTGAAGTGAATCAGCATGGATTTCTTTCTTCTTCCTTATAACTTAATGGATAGAAGAACATAGATCCCAACAAATAACAGAAAATCCTTTTTTCGCTTTCCTTCTGTTCCTCTTAGAGGAAGCACTTTGTACCTTCTCCTTTGTATATTCAAGATGGCAGCATCATTCCCCTTGTGCTCTGAGGCTCACTTGAACACAAACTTAAACTACAAACTGTGCAGATGGATTGGAGATGTTACTGTGGATCTGACTTTGTAAACAGTATGGCTGTGCTGGACCAGTGAATGATGGTAAAGGACCTTGGGCTGGCTCCATCTTGATGGTTTGCATTATACCACTCAGAGCAGCATGCAGTTGAAAACTTATGAATTACTAACTTCTAGAATTTTCTGCTGAATGTTTTCTTCTGGGTAACTGAGAATACAGAAGCAAAGCTACAGATATATAAGGGGTTGAACAAGTTCCCTAAAAATTAATCATAGCAGTACTAAATTTTATGTGCAAAATTTAGGACTCAACACAGCACCAAATTAAGAATTTGACCTTCGAAATGAGATAGGCCGTTGATATATTTTTAACATTTTCTGAGCACCAGTTTTGTGCCAGATTACTTTACCCTTAGAAGGGGAAGGTAGGAAGAGTCAAATATATCTGAGTAGGTTTCATTTAACTGAGCAAAGCACTAAATTCCAAACGGAATGTGCTGAAATCTTTTGTAATAGAGATTATGGGTACAAATATTCCAACAGAGAATGGATACAGCACAGAACCCTTAAACTGGAAATAATCAGTGAGGCTTTTTGTACTTACCACTGTTTTTTAGCTCATACAAGGAAGGAACCAAGCTGTTATTTTGGCCACAGAATATCATGGTCTTGCTAAAAGGGTTCTGGCCAATAATGATGCATTAAGTAAAATATGGCATAGCCATACACTATTATCCTTTATTGTGTTGAGTAACATAATATATCAGTATACTTTTTTAAAGCAAGAAGTTTATTATTACAATGTAAACATAATCATAAAAATTTTAGAAGGCTATATATTATATTAGTGATTGTTACTGTGTATGGGAGGGTGGGGTGTATGTGTTTACATTTTTATTTTTGCCACTGATTCTAGACAAAATATGTATATATCCTGGACCATTTGTTAGTTAAGTATACATTAATACAAGAGAATATTTTAAAGTCATAGCCAAATGTAATTAATTAAATATATAAAAATATTTAGAAAAATGACAGATACAGGAAGGTATGATACTTATTACCACATGACTGTCATTCAAAAGTGGTAATGGCTAAGGTATGATTGTACATATTTTCTCTCTGGTTTAAGACTATTGCACAGTCATCCCTCCTTACAGGCAGAGCTCTGGTTCCAAAACTGCTATGTACTGTTGGGATATTTGCAAATAACCTGTGAGCATCCCACATGTACTTATCAGTACATTCTTGGTAATACCTGTTACAAGCATGTGATATGGAAATTGATGTTGTTCTGTATTGTTTAGGAATTTAAAAAAAAATTAAAAATTCTACATGTTCAGTTCAAATGTAACTCTAACTAGATGTCCCCTTAGTTACAAGTATATGAAGGAGTTTCCAAAAAAAGAATATTCAAAGAGGAGAAGCCAGAGTCTGAGGAGCTGAGAGGAGACTACAACAAGGTTCATTCTTGGGAACTCAGCACAACAAATTCAAATTTTGCTTTTTTGGAACTTTCGTGGGTAAGGGGAGATCATTGGTATCTGTGGTTGGTTGAAGTACAGGTAGGGAAGCCAGCATCCAGAGAGCTGGCTGTGCTATTCACAGTAAACAGATGATGAGTGTGGCATGATTGGTTGGTTGATGCATTTTACTTAATGCATCATTATTGGCCAGAACCCTTATAGCAAGACCACGATACTCTATGGCCAAAATAACAGCTTGATTCCTTCCTTGTATGAGCTAAAAAAAAACAGTGGTAAGTTCAAAAAGCATCACTTAATGACTTGCAGAAAGGCAACTGACTTGTTGCTCCTGGAGGATCAGCACTGGTCACCCTTTTCTGGGAAGGTGGGAAGCACTTGACAGTCCAGGAAGTCTGATAAGTGCAAGCCATTTGGCGTGAGTTAGGAACAGCTAAGCATATAACATGGGCTGGCCTCACTTGACCATGTCTTTGAGTTACGTTTCAGGAGTTGCTGAGGTCTCTTGTAGAGCTCTTGAGTTTGAGAGAACCAGAACCAGCCCTGCTGTGTCATTTTCTTTAAAGAAAGAATCTTGTCTGGGGGCTGCTCATCCTTGCCATTGTGAACTATTTTTATTGACCCAAAGCAGCTTTTGCCTACAGGCATTTTAAAGGTGCCAGTGAGCCTTGGGCTGTTTTACAATTGCAGTGACTGACTTGAATTGCTATTTGTAGAGATGCTTGCTCAGCAGTGACTGTGGTTGCATCATTCCATAGGAGGTCACAGGGTGCTTCTGAATTTAAAGGACTTGATTGCTACCAATAATCCTCCTCCTCTGATTATCAGTAACCTTCAAGTTTAGAGATAAGTCTATAAGGCATAAGCAACATTTTACTTATCATGAAACCTCTTTGTGCTAAGGCATGCACAAGGCATAATGAAAACTCATTAGTATGTTTGCTCTTAGCTTAATGTTTACACCTTTCACTTAAGTGAAGTTACTGGGCTTCAGTAAGATTTTGCTCCACTCCACTTTTTAAAGTCTACCAGAACAAGTTTTCCAGCGTCTTCCCTCAACTATATCTGCTTTGTAAGATAACCTCCTTGCTAGAATTTTAAAGTCAATTGTCCCTGATGAACGTTCCTTAACTAACCCTAAAATACCCTCATAATTTGTCAGTCTATATTAGTTCCTATAAGCCTGGTTATTTTCTGATATTTTATCCCATATCCAACAGCATCTTAATAAAACACTTTATATTTTTTCCATAAATGATCTTTCTCTATGTTTGTTTGTTTGTTTGCTTGCTTTGTTTTTGTTTTAGATGTTCTGACACTGGGTCTGACACTGCAGTTTATGCTAAACTGAACTCTTGTTGCTCCATTCATGCTAGTTTCAAGCTCATGAGTATCCTCCTGCCTCACCTTCCTGAGTACACGCCGAGATTATGGCCATAAACTACCATGCCCCACTGCCCTCTCCTCTTTTTGCATCCTACCTTCTAACATGCCTACCCAAATGGTAGCATAAGTACTGTACATAGTTTTCACCATAATACTAGTATCTGCTGGATCATATGTTGTGTATCTGCCTATTTAGGACATTTTTAACTTTTCAATTGGTAATGGAAGGTGTACCAACAAACCAGAGTGCTTTTGGAGGTTCCATTCTATTTTGAGGAGAGTCCTGTGTTATATTTGTGATAAATCTATGCAAGTGTTAAGTAATCCAAGGAAAATTACTTCTAGGACAAAGATGTAACTCCGTGATAGAGCATTTGTCTCACATGCCCCAGGCCAGAGGTCGACTTCCGCGAGATGGGATAAAGGAAGAAAGAGTGAGGAGAGGATGAATGTTAATATTTGGAGAATGAAGGATATATGTACTGTTCTACAGAAGTGGATAGAAGAAAACTGGGTGAAGTAACACTTGACCTATCTGAAGTTGAAGGGTCAGGTCATGATGCTATCTATTTTGGAAAGAAACATTCTTGCAGGAGATAGTATGAGATTTGCTTTAACTAAATTCAAAACCACATGTTTCCATGACTAGCAGATCAGTTTTCCTGAATGAACAAATGAAAGGCTATGTCATTATTCTTATACTTTCCACCCTGTTCCTTTGTGACCTCTAGCTAATGTGCATATCTAGTTACCTTCTATGCTCTTTTACAAAGCCAGCCATTTACATTCATCTTGGACTTGTAGCAGTGGCCACCCATGGAAGCAATTCTTAAGAGAAAACAGAAGGATATATGAGTTTGTATACATGAGTTGGATTTGGATGATGCATATATGAGTTTGAGTTTGGTTTGAATGATGCATATATGAGCTCGGCTTGAATGGTGCATATATGAGCTCAACTTGAATGGTGCATATATGAGTTCAGTTTAAATGATGTTTATATGAGTTTGGTTTGAATGATACATATAGGAATTCGGCTTGAATGGTGCATAATGATGTATATATGAGTTTGGCTTGAATGATGCATGTATGAGTTCGGTTTGAATGATATATATTTGAGTTCAGTTTGAATGGTGCATATATGAGTTTGGGTTGAATGTTCTTTTTCTTATTAATGCTTGTATAGAAAGTTCAGGTAGTCATATCTAGTTCATTGATACCTCAATGTCAGCAGGACTTAGGACTAAATGGGCAAAATGAATGTGTTCATAAATACATCACACTTCATGCCCTCTTCCAAGTGTCCTCTTTCCAAAGTGGCTACACTCCCCAAAAAGAAATTATTCTCCCTCTCCCAGCAGATAGATATTAACTACCAATAGTTCCTTAATTATGGGTAGAGCCCAAGAGCTCCTCCCTCATCCATGCTAGCTGAATTGATCTTGTGCTAGTAACCAGAGCTAGTAGCTCGAGCTCATAAGAGTTTGCGTGCAATATCCATCTCACAGATGACAGGATTTCACAGAAGTCCTCCCATTCTCCTATTCTTACATTCTTTCTGCCTCCACATTGAAGATGCTCCCTGAGACTGGGTTGGAAAGGGTTTGAAGGGAAAGGAGCTGGGGTATTGATAAAGGTATTTGGCTTAGGGCTGGGCACTTGAAATCATCATTTTCAGCACTGACTAGTGATGTTTCTTTTCACTGACTGCAGAATGAAGCTCCCTCTGCCCAAAATTGAGAGCAACCCACGTCTATGAGTAGAAACACAAAAAATCAGAAGGAAGCTGGCTGACATGACCATTTCGTAAAGTAAAAAGAGTATGTTCTACATTAGGCCTATTGCGCCCCAGCCATGCGCTTACAATTACCTGGTCAGACTTCAAAGCAGATCAGTAGGTTGTCCTATAATAGTTATGTCTATTAAGCCAGTAGGTATATCTCGCCTGGCACTTTGGTATTTTTGCATGTAGAGTCTAGCTTCTCCTCCAGGAAGATGTGTTGAAGTTAAGCCTAGTGCTTCCTCCCAGCCCCATGCTCCCAGAAATAAAGCTCAGACTCAAAATGCATTTACAAATACCTTGGCCATATAGCTAGGCTCTTCTCTGACTAGAATCATGACTTAAAGTAACCCATTTATTTCAATGAACATTCTTCCATATGGCTGGTTACCATGTGTCTGTCTTGTCACATCTTCCCAGTGAATCTCCTGTCTGGCTCTATCCCAGAATTCTTTCTGCTTCCCAGATAGTCCACCTCTATTCTACCCTTCCATATAGGCCGTAGGTTTTTGGGTTTTTTTTTTTTTTTTTTAATTGACAGGTTATGCCTCCATACAACACACAAGATACTCTTTCTACAAGAGCTCACTAGCAGGAAATTTTCTGATCAGTTTGAGATTTATTTCTTTATTATCTGCAAACAAAGTGTACACAAAAATAAGGGTAGAATGCTTGGAACAGCTGAACATTGTAAATATGAAACTTGTAACTATCATATTACAGGTTTATGACCAGAAATATTAAATGAGTAGTATTTATAGTAAGAGAACTGGTAGGTAGTAGGGTGCTAATACACTTCTAGTGCCTTCCCCTAGTTCAGAAGGCTTTGTGACGTTATCAGGGGCTTTGCACTAGAATATTCTAGTTATCTCCCTTCAAGTTCTGCTCTCTGTCAATAATGTGAGCTTATTCCTATCATATAAAAGAAGGAGATCTTTTTCTAGGAAATCAGTGGTTA
>JADRCC010163766.1:0-12103 GCA_019843855.1 Hylomyscus alleni
GTCGAGGCCAGCCTGGTCTACAGAGTGAGTTCCAGGATAGCCAGGGCTACACAGAGAAACCCTGTCTCGAAAAACCAAAAAAAAAAAAAAAAAAAAAGATGTGCCCAGTCCCATTACAATTCGATATGGCGAGGTGGGTTGATACCCACGAGAGGTCTCTCCTCAGAGGAGAAAGGGAGGGAAGCATAGGGGTAAGGGAAGAGACGTGAAACTCTGATCAGGATACAAATTAATTAATTAGGTAATTAATTTTAAAAAGCCCCTTCTCTATACCATGCTGGACCAGACTCAACTGTCTTTTCTCCTCTTCCTTTCCTGTGATTACTGTAAAGGACTGGGAGAGAATCTCTTTGATTCTTCTCTCTGGAGATTTTATTTTGAATAAACAGTTAAAATTGATCATATATTCAACATACACGTATAGAGTGACAACTAGACTCATTCTAGATATCAGTGAAATTTTTTCTGGGAATTCAGTAGCAAATGGTGGATATTTTGATGCATCTTAAACATTTTATATGAATTTTCATCTTTTTTTTTCTCTTTTTAACAAATCATAAGACAAATATTCTCTCATGCTAGCTAAGGAATAAAATATATGTATGTTTTGATCATTAAATATGAAACTTAATATTTGCATAGTGAAAGTTTGGATTTTACATTAAAAGATAAATTTTATTTTAAAGTTTTTGTTTCATGACTAGCAAATTGGAGTTCGACATCTACTCAATATGTAACAAAGACCAACTTTGTCCTCTGACTTGGTAGCATATGTATGAGGCAGAAAATATAAATTAATAGTTTGAAGACACTAGAGACCAGAGACTCTGTCAGAAAGAGATGATTATGATTTCCCTGACCTTATTTCTGTGACAGAAAAATTTCTGTTACAGGATAGACATGAACAGAACTCATGAAACACTCTGAGCCGAGCAGAAGAAATCCCAGAGAAAGGATGGGTAGAGTCCATTGGTTAAAGTATGGATATAACACATTGTGCAGTGGAGAAAATGCAGGTCCCTGAACTCAGTGAATTCTGAACTCAGTCCTGAGCTGAGAAAGTTCAGAATACTGGGTAATGCATGTGGGTAAAGGGACTAAGAGTGCAAAGCAATAATCAGCACCTAGAAGCACCGACATAAGGCTGCGAGCATTGCCTGCTTTTTAGATTCAAAATGAAAACTAAAAGAAAACTAATGTACATTCTGAATGTGCCCAACACTCAGAAGATTCTACTTCGGTAGTGGGAAAATTTATAGCCTCTTAGCTGAGGATTATGGCAAATTATAAAGGTCAGATACAGAGGGATAAAGCTGTTTTCAAGGAATTTATCCAAAGGGTAGAACACATTTCAAAAGTATCTGGGAGAATATAATATCCACCAATCCCTTCACCCAAAATTAAATTAAATTATCTTTTATTCACTGGTCACTGGGCGTGCAAAGGAAACCTGTTTATAAAAGAACAATAAGCAGTCAACATGTCCCATAGTTAAAATAACATTAGAATTAAAAGATAAGAACTTTCATTGTTACTAAAACTGACTGGGAGGTTATAGCTGTGAAGATAAGGCTCGTGCGGACTAGTGAAGGTATGCATTGATTCATGCAAATCAGCTTTGACCGTTGACCTTGACTTCGTGCACATAAACCTTTCAGTCGGCCACACAGTTTTTAAGAATGCAGATGATGGAAAAGTGGCAGGCAGATTTGATACAGGGATAGCTGAATCTATAGCAGTGGTTTTCAGCCTATGGATTGTGACCCCTTTGGTGGTTAGCGACCCTTTCAGAATGGTCTCCTAATACATTCAGGAAAAAAAAAGACATTTACACTATGATTCATAACAGTAGCAAAGTTACAGTTATGAAGTAACAATAAAATAATTTTATGGTTGTGGGTGACCACAACCGTAAAAGGATAACACCATTAGGTAGGCTGAGAACCACTGATATACAGGAAATATACCCAAGCAATTTCAGATAAAGCTAAAGAAAAAAAGCAAACCATACTGATGAACAAAAAAATACTATTCATCCTCTGGTTGTTATTGTTCACCCAGGAAAAAAACAGCTTTACCTCTAAAGAGGAAACTGTGCATATTGGCAGAGACCGAGTTAAGATAGTATTGTTTAGATTGTCTCCTACATCCTGCCCACTTTAACTGACATCATTCTCAGTAGAAGTCAATGAGTTGCTTCATTGATCTTCTGCAAGATACAGAAATCAGGGTCCTCTGTGGAAGACAACTTTATGAAGGGACAGCAGAACACTAACAAGTCTTTGCCAGCAAGAATTCTTAGAATAGACTGTTGGTAGGAAGATTATGTCTCTGATAATGGATAATGCTGATTTAAGAAGAAAAAAGTTCTAAGTGGTCTTCTTAAGTAGCTGTTTATGTTTGTGAGAGAATCGTTGATGATTATGTAAACTGGTCCTCTGCAGTGTGTTAAGTAGGAATTTACTGTAAGTTTCCTGTGAGAAACAATTTCCCTGTATCACTGTTTTACTATCAAATGTTCTTCTCATATTTTTAATTTTAAAATTTCTGATGATTTCATACATGAGTACGCTTTTTTCATAACTTTATAAATGAGTGTTTACATCATGTTCAAGTCTCCTCTTCTCCTCTCCAACCCCTCCATGTGTGTGGCCTCCTTACCCTCTCTCAAATTCATGACCCCTTTTCTGGAGTTATTATTGTTACATATAAACATATACATGCTTTTACATATTTTAGAGTTAACCACTTGGGATTGGGAAGACCAAATTCTGGAAAAACACTGAATCTCCCTCCCTTAGTAGCCATTGATTGTGATTGCCAATAGATATTCATCTAGGATTGTGGCTCTGTGAAAAATTTCCCCATCAATACTGTTATGTCAACTAGTATCATCTTGTGCCAGTCTTGCTCAGGTGACCATATTGTTGGGGATTCAGAGGAACAAGAGCCCTGTCATGTGAGGAAGTAGCTACTTGTAACCCTAACTGAATTAAGGTGACAGGTCCAAGTAAATAGTTGTTGACATAGTCCATGATAAATGTGCGATTAAATAGAGCTCTCTCTACTTTGTGTAGAGGTCCTTGTGGGGGATCTTTGTGTGACCTTCCTAAAATAATTAGTTGTTTTTCATGTGACTGACTGATAGAAAATACTTTTGTCATCTGCAGAAAGCTAAGAGGAACAATGAAGAAGAAAAGGGAAGTAGGGGAAAAGTTTTCTATTTAGCTAAGCTGGAAATATATTAAAAACACTGAAATTTAGATTTCGACTGTAAGACATACTATCATACTTAGGTTTATAAGCTTGAGGTTTCTAGCCACCCCAATCATGATGCTCACACCTCTTAAAGTGACCTACATTCTAAATGTCTACACTGATAAGATTGTTTTAAAAATGTTTTTATGAGAGTGCCATGACTTGAAAGAGAAAATACTGAACCATAGTGCACATTTCACCATCTCAAAAAGATAAACTGATCGTAGACATAATGGAGAGAAATCTGAGATCAGTGGGGAATCCAAGGCTTTTCACAACTCCGTGGCCAGCAGAGCTGAGGTGGTCTGTAAAAGGCTTGAGATTAGTAACCGCCTGTGAATGATTCTCATAGTGGAAGAGGAATGTACTTTTGTGTGATCACCCATGAAACATAGAGGGTAGGTGAAGGACAGAGAACACCTAGCTTATAACATTTATGTTAAAAATTAGTAACTGAAAATGTATCCCAAAACTCTGTTGCCGATACTCGATGTTTCCATGGAGTTTGTATAAGTGGAGAGGATGCTGGCTTATTTCTCTCAGCCACACTGAGTAGAAATACTGCGGTGCCCAAGTATTGTTCTGTAGGACAATTAAACACGAGGAACTCTGCAATTTCAAGAGGAATTTGTTTTATTAAAAACATGGCCACAGTGAGAACATTAAATCCCACACTCATCAGCTATGACAACAGCAAAGTGTTTCTCCTCCTTACGAGCACATAATCAATGTAACAAAGCCATAAAATATTCAGTCTGACTTTACTTGGATTTTTCTGAAATGACTTTCAGTACATATTTATGTTTTTTTCCCACACAATATTTAATTTCACCTCCTTTCATCACAATCTAGAGTAGTATTTTCTGAATGCAGTATCAGTGGGAGTAAGTTGGCTTCTTGGGTTGATTGTATCATGAGAATGGTTTCTTTAAAAAAAAGTTAGGAAGAAAATTTGTCATTGTGTGACATGTAGAGGACTTTCCTCCTATGACGCTGGCAGTACTATGAAGGTGATCCTGAGTGCTAGGTTGTAAGTGATTATGTCAACTGGAGAATACAGAGATATCCCACAAGAAATGGGAAATGAGTTACTGTATTTAGTGACAGTAATGTTCAATAGGGAGTCTAAAGACTGGAGCATCTTGTTAAGCTTCATTTCTACTCTGTTAGATCTGATTTGCAAAATCACCTGAAAGAGATATTGAATTTAGTGGGAACTCTGAGAAAAAAAATGGGCACTAGCAGACCCTTAACCTTCATAACCTGTCAGGTGACATCGGTCGCATTTGTAACCAAGTGTACTGACTTATGCTTCTGGCAAAAGGCAAAATCAGACTTCGCAAAGAACACTGGGGATCTAGTTTCAAAAGCTTCTTGATACAAAGGCACTTTCAGATCCTTTGAGGCATGCTTGTCAACTTATTACTGGGGTTAGAAATGAGAGTGACCCCCGAAATGAATGACACCATGCACAATGAAGGGCATACCAGAAGCAGCTCCGAGCTTGCCACTGGAAGTGTTCTATTCCAAATGACAAAATCCATAAGTAAATGGTATC
This sequence comes from Hylomyscus alleni, assembly GCA_019843855.1. Taxonomy (NCBI): domain Eukaryota; kingdom Metazoa; phylum Chordata; class Mammalia; order Rodentia; family Muridae; genus Hylomyscus; species Hylomyscus alleni. The sequence goes on from JADRCC010163766.1 coordinate 4,817, forward strand.
CACAGGCTATCTACCTCACCTCTAAAACTAATGACAAAGCTCTGTGCTCCATCGTTATACCCTATGCCCCAACTTATTTCTCATTATCCCTTGTAGTTCGCTTGGTTCAATGGGTGGAGTTGCTAAATTAGGGGCTACATTTTAATCAGAAATTGATCCAACATAATCCTTAAGACCTCAAATATCTGATGAAGAAGGAAGTGTTACAAACAAAACAGAAAGCTGTTTAGAAATACACTAGAAGAGTTTGGGGTGGACCAGAGTCCAGTATTGGGGATATTTATGTACCATTGTGCTCAAGTTAATGCCATTTCAGTATGGTCCTGAAAATTAAATCAGTAGCCACAGCCCCCCTCCTCTCCATGTGGAAGAGCTGTTTGCAGGCAAACTTAGCCATTAGGACTTGAAGATGAACTGTCTTACACAGGTTGGTGTGAAGACATGGTCTCTAGTTGGTGGTGCTGCACTTCAAGGCGTTGGACACCTGTAAGGTGGGGGGTGTGGTTAGAGATGCAGATGATCTCTGGCACAATGCCTTTGAAGGTTTTGTCCTCTTTCTGGCCTTTTAATTAGTTTTTCTCTGCTTCTTGGATGTCATGTGCTGAACAGCTGTATTCTACACCCTTGCACTGTGATCTGCCTCACCCAGACAAAAGATAAAAATATCAGTTCCGCATAGGCTGAAACCTCTCTACAGAGCATTCCGAAGAAAGTTCCTTTAATTTGGGTTTCAAGGAAGTTTTGTCAGAGCAGTGGAAACTCTTTTACATGCACCTGCAAGGTTGTCTACATTAACCTGATTTAGCTCTTACACAGCTGGAAAAGCTTTGTTCCCAGTAGACATTTATTGAAGTCAAATATATTGTTAAGTGAGTTGTTTACTCCATCATTCCCCAGAGCAGTGGATAAAAAAAGAATAACTGGGCAAATGAATTATTAACCATGCCTAAAAGGAACAAAATGTCCACAGGGACATGGAAAACCTCTAATATATTTCTGGGAATCTAGAAAACCACATGAGTACAAATATCCTGAGCAGTACACATGAAGAGCAGAGATTGGAAAGGGTTCTGAATTCTTATCTCTTGTGTAATCTTGGCACCACACACAGAAGGAAGGGAAGATTTATCCTGCCTGACTGTCAGCTAAAGGTACATCCCTGTTTGTATTCAGAACCTTTCAAGAATGGGGAGAGAGACTGAACCTTGGAATTTAAAGAAATCTGTATCCAATCAACTGACCATTAAATCACAGATTTTTAGAAGCCACACACAAAGGGTATAGATTTCACAAATACATTAAGAAAATACATTTGTGAGCCCAAACAAAAAGCATAATTCACAGTAGCAGCAATAGCTCTTGGAGGGGGAAATCTTCTTTCATAGAGAAGAAGGATTTTTATACATTGATGCCTAACACTTACTTGATAATATATTCATCCATGGTCACAAGAAATATTGGTTTGCTCGCAGAAGAAGGGGAAGAAGGATTACAGGAGCCAGATGGGTCCAAACATCACAAAGTAGCCCACAGAATCAACTAAGCAGGGCTCATCGGGGCTCACAGAGACTGAAATGATAACCATGCACTCTGTATGGCTCTGATAGATCCCCTGGATACACTTTATGGTTGTGTAGCTTGGCTTGATGGTTGTGTGGAACTCCCAACAGTGGAAGTCTCTAACTCTTTTGTCTGTGCTTGGGACCTTTTTCCTCCTGTTGGGTTGCCCTACTGAGTTGCCTTGTCCAGCATTGATATGAGAGTCTGTGCCCAATTTTATTATATCCTGTTAGACCATATTTGGCAGCTATCTCTGGGAGGTTTGCTCTTGTTTTTGAAGGGAAATGGAAGAAGAGTTAATCTGGGGAAGGGGAGAGGTCTGAAGAAGGATTTGGAGAAATGGAAGGAGGGGAAACGGTGGTAGGGATGTAATATAAGAAAAAAGAATAAAAGTTAAAAAAAATGGTTTATAGCTTCTTATTATATTTTGTCTGGTTTTGGAATAAGGATAATATTGGGTTCAAAGATGTGCTGAGAAATGTTTAATTCTCTTCTATTTAAAAAGAAATCTTGGTAAATTTAATTTTTATGTATATATCTAGAAAGTAAAATATATACAATACAGAGACGCACACAAAAATTTTATTAAAAATATTATATATAGCAATAAGAGAAAAAAATTGCAATGACCATCAACTGATAAATGCATATCCTGTTTTTATTTTTTTATTTGTGTGTGTGTGTGTGTGTGTGTGTGTGTGTGTGTGTGTGTGTATACTTGACAGAAGCTAGAGCATTTGAGAAAATTCCTCCATGAGATTGGCCTATAGGCAAGCCTAAGGAAATTATTTTATTGGTTATTCATGTGTGATAGATGGGACCAGACTATTGTAGGCAGTGCCACTCCTGGGCAGGAAGTCTTTGATGATATGAGAAAGAAGTCTGAGCCAGCACTGAGGAGCAAGTCAGTAAACTCCATTCCACCATGGGCTCTGCTTCCATTCCTGACTACAAGTTCCCGTCCCGAATACTCTTCATGATGGGAAGCTAGGAGGTGAAATACGCCTTTCCTCCTCTTGTTTCTTTTACTCATGCTGTTTCATCACAGCAATAGAAACTGTAACTGAGAAAGTACATAAATAAAATATATTATAATAAAACATGTTTTCATTAATAAAGATAATTACCAATCTTCTTAAATTGACAGACACTGGGAGCATTGTGGAAGAGAAAAGAGCCAAATGTTAACTTGTTGTAAGTCAGAATTATTATTCATCTTTGGTTAGAACACAGGTGATACCTCCTAATTTATGTGTAAAGTCCAGGATCTAAACAACTACTTAGAAAGGAAAAAGATTGGTGTTCAGAAGTGTAGAAGAAAGTGTAGAAGAAAGTTCTGGGGTACAGGTTGTACACGCTAGTCATGAAAGGGTACAGGTTGTACACGCTGGTCATGTAGGATGAGCGAACAGCACTGAGAATGTACTGAAACTTACTAATTACACTTAAAATGCCACATTGTATATGAACCACATCTGAGACAAATATAAATGTATTATCTCACTGCAATGTTTAATGAGATGCCTTGGGTTTGCTGGAACACCAACAGAGGTGTGCCTTACAGCTGCTTGGGTGGTTTTGTTTTTCCCTTGAAGGCATTTCTTAATTTGATAAAATTGTGTGAACAGAGCATAATGAAGGGAAGCCACCTAATTTTTCAGTACAGGAAATACTTTCTAAATTTGCTTTAAGTACTTTAAGATGCTTAATTATTTATGCAGTTCTTCATTCCTATTTAATATTTCATCATAGTGATATAGGAGAACCTAGACACATTGTCCTACATTCTTACCAGGATGTCTCCATTGTCTTATCCATCAAATGATTAGTATATAAGCAAAATATCACATAATAGAAATATAATCTTTTCATCCATAAAGGTAATTTAATTAATCACCCATGCTAAGACATGTATAGATGCTGGGAATGGAACTCGATATTTTAGACACTTGTCTCTATGGTCTTACTGTCACCAATAGACACTCTCTGTTTCCATGTTACTTTAAGTAAAATAGTTGCCAGTCTTTCTTCCACTATCTAACAAGTATGTTCCAGAGCCGGATAGCATCTGAATCTCTGTTCTTCAACCTCTATTGAAGCATCTCTAAGGCTTGCTTTTTTGTTTGTTTGAAGGCACAGTCTCAACATGTAGTCAACCTGACCTTAAATGCATACTTCTCCAGTTTCCGGAGCAATGGATTTGCAGGTTTACACCAGCACATCAAGCCCTGACACTCAGTGAGCGGCTTCCTACGTGGTGTCTAGTGTTCAGCATAAAAGCTGTGCTATGAATAAGTTTTTGAAATATTGACTTCTCACTTCTGGGCACCTCATTCTGTTTATCTATGAATATGTAACAGACTTCTGCAGAGCTCCATCATTTTGCTGGACCACATTCCAGTTAGGAATTCAGGTAGGGGATGGTTAGGTAAATCTCTCATTCCAGATGTCAGTTTAGACCATTTCCTGTACATTTCTGATTGTCTAAGGAGGCTAATGTGCCTAAAAAGCCACTTTTTAGGCAGCTCTCTGTAATCCCAAGTCTGCTCATTTGCTAGCTTGGGCTTCCTCAGAACATCTTTTAACATGACGGGTGTGCCTGAATCCATTTCCAAGCTCAAAACAAAAACTTCAATATACTTTTCTTAGCTGTATTCATAAACATGCCTCATCAATTCTAACATTGTTTATAAGAAGATTACAGTACAAAGCCATGTTTAAGGACTAAGAATCATATGTCCATGAATGCTATGAAATAATTTTTACTTAGGGGGATGAACAAGTTTGTGAACTATTAACCAAAGATGTTTTTAAATATAAATTTATGTATATAATAAAATTTTCATATATTATGACATATAGCTTAAGTATATATTTTATATATTTCCTATAATTTATTATATTATATAATATATTATGTTTTATATATTATCATATATAGTAAATACATAAATATATGTTATTATTTTATGCTCACACCTGCACATAGATGCAAAGGTTTCTAAACTGAAATTCTTCATCTCATTTTAGAACTCTGTTACTACTTTCAAGAGAGAGCACATGTATGCCCTGCTCAATATACTTATACATGTATACATACACATTCACATACATATGTGGGCGGGGAGGTCAGAAGAAGGTGTTGGATTCCTTGGAACTGGGTTACAGGCAATTACCAGCTGCCTAAAATGAACGCTGCAAACTGAACACACTCAAGTCCTCTGTGGTCAGCTAGCACTCACTATGCAGAATCCATCTGGCTTCAAATGTTTCTTCCATACTAAACAATTTCTAAGACAACAGTTTTAGGTTGCAACACTTTGGCCAACATTTATCTCCAAAAATATTTATGTTATGATTCTTAATATTATCCAAGTTACAGTTATGAAGTAGCAATGAAAGGAATTTTTATGTTTGGGGTCACTACACCATGAGGAACTGTATTAAAGGGGTGCCTCACCCGGAAGGCCAAGAATCGCTACTTCAAGGCACACACAAAAGCCACACAAAACAAACAAAAAGAAAACAAGTTGTTTTTTTAAATATAGTATTTAAAATTGGACAAAATAGGTGCATTCCATTTCATACCAACTTTAAATATTGAATTTTTGCTATAAATATTCTAACAATACTATTTGAGTACAATTCATTTAACAATTTAATCTTGTATATTGTAATTTTGATACAAAAGAAAACTTTATGCCATCAATTTGAAAAAGGTCACTTGTCTTACAAGTTGACTTTCCATTGTTTGAACGTTTGTTATTTTCAAAAATCGTCAAATCTGACCTTTAGCTCAGAGATAACTTTTGGCCTCTTGCTGCTACAAGTTCACTAAATACTAGCTTCTAAAAATATATCAGAAGCATGTTGCAGAAGCTGGTGTCCTTTGGGAAATGTGCCAGTACAAATATAGTGTAAAATATATGATAAATAAGTTCGGATACTTTATATTACTCTACGATCTAGCTGGACTGTAGGTGAAAGAAAGTTTTAAAACATAACTTATTGCATGCTTCTTCCTAAACCTTGTTTGTCTTTACAATTCTTTGTGTTTATGGGCATATGTGTTGACTGTATGCTTTGATATACTTGGTATAAGAGAATTTGTGTGTGTGGGGGAAACTCCTTATTCACTAGTAAACAAATCATTTAAGAAATTTAGATAGACATGTTTCACAAATCACAATTTTCATATCAGAGAAAGAAATAGGTGTTAAGTACCTCTTGAGAGCTAAGTGCCAGTCTGGAGATTTGATGGTTAAACTCATGATATGAAAGTTCTTGAGCCATGAAAAAAAATCCTTGAAGCTGACAAGACTATTAACCTCTTAATGAGGAAGCAAATAAATCTGAATTGAAGAGGGCAAATAGGAGATTTATTAAGGATTTCAGTCTTATTGCTACTGCAGTGTAGCAAGCACAAGAAGTAGCTGAGAACTCCTCTTCATCCTTTTCCTTCGACTCAGTTCGCCTCTGCTTCCCCGTGTGATGATGTCTATGACAATGTCACAGACACATCAAAATTTAGAACCTTAGAGCAATAAAACTTCACACCGCACACTTTCCGTGGTCCTCACTCTGGGTCTTACTTTTATGGAATTACTAATGACGATGCCAGCCAGACTGCAGCATCTGAAAGACTGAATAGGGAAGAGAGTCTACCTGACAGGCCAGTCTCGCGGCTTAGAGGCTTCTGTTCCTCACAACGTATGTCTCCAAGAGCTACGAAAACGAACGGCATTCTCCAAAGCTAAGGTTGGGGAGAGGAGTGAAAACAGAGCTGCAGCCTGTTGGCCTAATTTAGAGTAATACACTGGCATGTGTGCCATACTGTGTTGGTTACACAGACAGAAAGTCGCCAGAGAGAGAAGACATGCATTAGCTGCGAGTACGGTGAAGAATATGGGTCACGAGAGCGTCTTGAAATTACCACAATTAAGATCACGATATTTAAAATGAACATTTATTTCGAGATTTTTGTGTCTCAATTCTATTCAGTCTATTTTCTTTTAAATATAATTTACAAATTAAAGCTATGTCATAATGATGCATGCAAATGTACACATATATGTATACTGTACATAATTTGAAAAATTAAAATAATAGTTTAATTTAGTTTTTAAAAATTAAAATTAAAATAAATTTTTAATAATTAAAAATTAAATGTACCTGTATGTATAGGATCGTGTATGTGTGTATGTGTTTTCTATAGTCAGTTTTATTTGACAAAATACCCAGTGTGAATAGTTTTTGCCATTTTCAGATGCCATTTAACAACAAACTATTTAATAACTTTTCTTAATTAAATCAATATCTCAGATATTTATATATATACATATATATATAGTTTTCCATGAAGAATTATTTTGTGCAATTTGCAATTTAAAAATCTGTAGTATATGATATATTGATATTAAATTAGTAAATAGCTGAATCATTATATTATATATTGTATTCTTTAATCTTTTTGGTTTGTTTGTTTGTTTTTTTGAGACAGGATTTCTTTGTGTAGCCCTTGCTGTCTTGGAACTCACTCTATATACTAGGCTGGCCTGAAACTCAGAAATCTGCCTGCCTGTGCCTCTCAAGTACTGAGATTAAAGGTGTGCACCATCACTGCCTGGCTGTATTCTTGAATCTTAAACATTTTAATAGCAATGGGATAATGTTGCATAATTATCAAAGGTTATACTATTATAAACAATATCATTAAGATTTTTTTTT
>JADRCC010163797.1:0-10236 GCA_019843855.1 Hylomyscus alleni
TGTGTGTGTGTGTGTGTGTGTGTGTAAGAAGTTGTGACTGAAACAGGAGCCTGGGGCCCAGGAGTCATGGCCAAATTGCTTCCATCCCTTGCAGGCAGAATTATTGCCCACTGGGTCACTGGGTTTCCAGACTGATACTCAACTGGGCCCAGGTTGCTTGAACAGACCACTGCTCCACAAGGCTAGGTACTCACTGGGAATCCCCTCTCCCTGACACATAAAGTCTTTGCAGGATTAGGCTCATCCCATCCCACTAGGGCCAGACATAGCAGCCCTGATGAGGAATGGATTCCACACTCACGCTACAGCTTTAGGAACAGTTTCTGCTCCAGTTGCTGGGGGACCAACATGGAGACTGAGTTGCATGTCAGCTATATATGTGACAAGGTCCTTGTCCAGCCTGTGTATTATTTTTTGTTGGTGGCTCAGTCTTTGAGAGATGCCAGGGCTTCAGGTTAGTTGACTGTTGGATTCCCTGTAGAATTCCTATCCCCTTCAGTGCCTTCAATAGTTTCCCTAACTCTTCCATAAAAGTCCCTGACCTTTGTCCAATGTTTATCTGTGGGTATCTGTACCTATTTCAGTCGGCTGCTGGTGGACCCTCTCAGAGTAATGTAATGCCAGTATAACAGTATCATTAATAGTGTCAGGGATTGGGGATTGCACATGGAGGGGTCTCAAGTTTGGCTGGTTATTGGTTGGTCAATCCTTCAGTCTATGCTTCATTCCTGCATTTCTTTTAGACAGAACAAATTTTGTGGTGAAGTTTTCGAGGGTAGGTTGGTACCTGGTTACTGGAGGTAGCCTCTTCAGGTTCAATTTCACCACTGTTGGGCATCTTTGCTTAAGACTCAACAAAAAAAGATAATTTCAGACCAATTTTGCTTATGAACATCTACACAAAATACTCAATAAAATTCTTACAAACTGTATCCAAGGCTCATCAAAAAAATCATTCACCACTATCAAATAAACTTTATCCCAGGGATAAAGAGATGGCTAAATATGTTAAAATCTATCAATCTAATCCATTATATAAACAAACAGAAAGGAAAAAAAATCACATGATTATCTCCTTAGATGCAGAAAAGTCTTCAACAAAATCCAACAACCCTTCATGTTAAGAGTCTTGGATTTTTGGGATTTTAAGCTCAGGGATTGTTGGGTTTTCAAATTCTTGAGATTGGGCTTTTACTTTGTATAGTGGAGTTTGTTTTCCTGTTTCTGAAGGAGCTGCATCAGACACGTATGGTCAATAGAATGCTCTGTGGGTAGGCCTGGTAGTTGAAGATTGTTAAGGATAGGTCCTGCTCACTTATGGACATTGATAGGTTTGTAAGCTGCATTTAGAAAACATCTACCCAGGGCTATACAGAGAAACCCTGTCTCAAAAAACCAAAACAACAACAACAACAACAACAAAAAAGAAAGAAAGAAAACATCTACAATATGGAAGGCTAACCAATATCTGAACACTGTCAAAAATACTTGGTATCCAAGCAAGGATGGGGGAATCTCATACTTCCTTATTCATAGAAATAGTCATAAGCATGACTACTAAAAGAGAATCAGATTTCTACAGTGATTAACACCCTTATTAGTCATCCAATAAGAATGGTCATTGCTAAAAGTATATAATGCTGGCAATGCTAAATAAAGTATGCAGATTTTATTCATATATTTATAAGTATATATGTATGTAATAATAATTAAAGGAAAACAAGAAAACAATAGGGATAATATATGAATGTAGAAGGAATGTTTACAGGTAGTATATGGGGAACAGAGGGATAGGGAGAAGAATCTTATAATTGAAGATGAAAGATAGTCAAAGTATATTATGTACATGTATGAGAATGTAATAATGAAACCTAGTATTTTGTAAAAATGGTAAATGGTAATAGAAATAAAAAATATTGCCTGTAGATGACATCTAATCTTATATTTTCCTAGGGTAGCCTTATACAGTGCTCTGTTTGCATAGATATCAATGATTTACCACCTGACTTTGGTAATTGCTATGATTTCTCCAATTTGTTCTCTCTTCACCTAAAAACTCTTCTGTCCTCTCCTGATTCATAGCTAGTCACAGGTTAATACAGCTCCTAGGATTCTCTTTTGCCATTAATAGTTTGTTCAGTTCTAAGTCGAGAACTAACTCAGGAAAATCATTCAACCCCAACTCAGGAAAGTCATTCAGCCCCACAGGAAGAAAACTTTCCAGTAAATACAACAGAGTTAAACCCTGATAGTCGCTCCCACCTAAGCAGTGAACCCTATTGAATGGATCTCTGATTAGACAGTATATACATTTTGCCTTGATTTCTACTACTTGCAGTTAGAAAGTTTTTCACAGTATACAAAATGATCTACTGGGCTTATGACAGAGTCTAGTGTAATAAAAAGAGTGTGTCATTTCTTGTGAAATTATACCTGAAACAGTGAGGTACTTTCCTTTAGTAGACATTAGTGAATAAATGGGAAAACTAACTTGATATAAATTAATCATATTTTTATATCTTAGAGAGCATTGCTGATCAAACATGCTTACTGCCCTTCCATTTTATTTGTAAACTCACTAAACAAGAACATATAACCTAATGAACACACAATGCTAGTGCCTTACTGTTAACTTCTCCTTCTCCTTCTTGTATTACTGTTTCTCGTTCTGTAACCATAGAGTCTGATAATAGACAACCAAGAAGAGCCTTTATGTACCAAATCAATCAAAGTTATTGAAGATAATTAATCTAAAGCATTTGTTTTTAGCTTCATGAATTTATATATTCTTGTGTATTTGTGTGTGTGTTTGTAAATGAATGTATGAATATACACATATCACAGCACTAATGAAGTTAGAGAACTCTTTTTACCATGGGACACTTTGGAATTGAACTATTAGGGACTATTATAGTGGTTATTATTAATCTTTTTACCTTTTAAAATTTATGAAGAAAGCATCTTCTCAGAAGCCTCAAGCAGATTTCTATGCTTGACCTGACTTGTCTGATTCTGTGTATAACTTCATCAGTCACAAAGTTAGGAAACAGGGTAGTTAGAAAAGAGTGGAAGGGTTAGTTTAAATAATAACTTATGCTTCCTGGTAGGGCACACTACTATCCTAAATGAAATTAGCATTCTAATAACAACAGGAAGAAGAGAAATTTCCCACAAAGTTGCACATAACTATGTTAGCCAGAGCCATAATGTCTGACTTCTGCTTCTGAGGGTGCTCATCTCAGGCTTTCATCTTCACTTCTAAAACTTATTTCAAAGACTTGTCCTCTGATGAACAGTTATTTCCCCTACAGATGCCTTGAGAATGGACCCAGGTGCTCCTGTTGAAAGAGGGTCTTTCATGAGAGAGCTCTTGTATTACTAGTATTGACACAGAGAAGAAGCAATAGAAAGAAAGGAGAAGCTCAGATTTGAACTTGATACACGTATTCAGATGAGAGCAAGATGGGAGTGAGTATTCCTTGTAGACAAACAGATGTTACCTGAGTTGAGTAAGGATCCTCGTGGTCACATGCATGACCAATGACGGGGAAAGGTAGAAATTTGAGGGACATAATAAAATACTTGGGATTTAGTTTTTCATGTCAAGGGTGATTTGGATAGGAAAGTTCCCAGATCTGCTTTATATTTCACAAAGATAATTCTGGCTACTACAGATAGAAATAATGAACATTTCTCTCTCTCTCTCTCTCTCTCTCTCTCTCTCTCTCTCTCTCTCTCTCTCTCTCTCTCTCATCTATCTATCTATCATCTATCTAATCTACCTACCTAATATATCACCATCTATATATTTAAGCACTAGAAATTAATTATTTCAAATACCATACCACCTTCTGCCTAAGTCTTTCTGTAAGTAGCTATGAGCCTACTTTATTTTTCCTGATGAGCTCTATATAACCATAAACATTCATTTCCTTTAATTTCAGGACAAGCAATACATTGAATAATTTTTCTTTCATAATGAATGAGATGGGAATCTGTAAGTAAGAAGTAGTACTAGTTTCCTTTTCCTATTCTTCCCATGTACTTTGGAATCATCCACCTTATATGCCATACTGATATAACATGTGAGATGCTGAGAAATTTCTTTGTAGAAAAGACCCAAATTAGAATCACTAACAACAAAGGCATAAACACAGAGTGACACCATTTATTTTTTTTTATCCTAGTAGCAGGATTAGAACATAATAAGGAGATAATAAGATCAGTCTTATTATCTGTGTCTGTATGTACAGATTACAGCTGCATTGCAATCATAATTGCAAAATTGGCTTTTCAGCCTCCTCATTCTAAGGTCAGGTTGATAGCAGCAGGCTACATTCTACTTTATATCATTATACTTACAGTGACATTTAAAAAAAAGTGATTTTAAACAACCCACAGAACTATAGCTACAACCACAGCCACAAGTGCACCCAGCAATAGCCATCCTGGCATTTGTATAGTGAAACACTGACATTAGGGCATTGCTCTTTGATAAACAGAAGACCCACTTATCACTCTCTCCCACTCTTATAAGGTTCCAGTATGTTTAAGTTTTATGGAGCCTAATGTTAATTCAATATTACTATACTCTTCATGAAAAAAATAAAGAGAATTTTGAAAAATAAATACAATTACAGAATTTTGAAAAATGTTTATACATATAAGGGATGCTAAAGGTAGAGTTTTGATATACATACATTTGATGAACAGTCATCTTTGTGTTCGCTGCTGTCCACCAATAGAGAAACGTGTATTGGCAAAAAAATGAAGAACAAAATTGTGACAGGAAGACTGAGCCCAGGAATGGCTGGCAGGAAAGAGAGAAATGAAAGAGCACATACTCAATGTATCTCAGACAGCATCTATAAGGAGATGAAGGGGTTTGCAATACCATAGGAAGAACAACATCAACCAATCAGACCCTTCAGAGCTCCCAAGGAATAAACCACCAATCAAAGAGTACACATGGAGGGACACATGGTTTCAGGCTCCAGCTGAATATATAGCAGAGGATGGCCTTGTCAGACATCAATGGAAGGAGAGGCCCTTGGTCTCAGGGAGGTTTATGCCCAAGTGTAGGGGAATGTCAGGGCAGGGAGGAGGCAGTGGATGGGTAGGTGGAGGAACATGCTCATAAAAGCTGGGGGAAGAGGATGGGTTAGGGGAAACCAGGAAAGGGGATAACCTTTGCAGTATAAATAAATAAAATATCCAACTTAAAAATATGAAAATACAATAGTTAAGGGACAGCCTTAAATTAGGCATTGTAGCTTAATCTTATGCTCATATTAACCTGAGCCAGGGTCATGTTTCAGAGGTGGGAGTCTGTGGAATATAATTTGGGGTATTTCACCCACAGTTATTTCTGATAGTTACTAACCAAACAGGCAGGATGCCAGTCTTTCTCATTATCAAGGGTTGAACAGGATGGTTTCTTAGTTATTCCTGAGGTGTGAGGAGCACTTCTGGAGTTAAGTTTGGCTGACATCTTGTTAAATCATGAATGAGTCTGCAGACATCTCTTTCTTTTGAATTGTGCATTATACCCCCACCAAATTCCTGTGGTTACACATATGTCCTTGATAGGCTGTCCTAACCTGAAGGAAATGGCCTTAATCAAACATAGATACAGTATAGTATCAATTGACCATGTAAGCAGATCAGTGATTATCTTCCTGAAATTGGTCATACTTTGTTTCTTGTCTTTAAAAGACACTGATAAAATACATTTGCTTTCTCTCCTGGTATTTACCAGCAGCCCTCCCTACCTGCCTCTTACATCTTCTTTCTGCCTTTCCTATAATCATCTTTTTTCCCCAAGTCATGGTTCCTATGTTGAATGACCAGCAGACTCCTGCATTGAGGGAGAATATTCTTAGATGAAAATGAAGCGATATGGCCCATAGTATATTTTATAATTTCCTGTCCTGTCCCCCTTTACTCATTAATGTATGAGTGTATGGGCATGCATGAGTTTATGTGTATATGTGCATATGTGTTTGTATATATTTATGTTTCAAGTTTGTGAAGTATATGCATGTCTTCACATTTGTATGTGTGTTGTTTATGAGGCATATGCATGGCTGCACTTGTGTGTATGTGTTGAGATTGTGAGGTGTTTTCATGTCTGCATATTGAGTGTATATATATTGAATTCGTGAGGTATATGAATATTTGTACATATGTGTGCATGTGCATGCACACATGCATGTGGTGTGTGTGTGTGTGTGTGTGTGTGTGTCTGTGTGTTTGTGTGTGCGCACACTTACCCTGTGGGTATCTCTGGAGGACAGAGATTAATGCCTGCTTGCCTTCTCCAATCACGTCCCCATTGTTTTTTAATTGAGGTAAGATTTCTTTTTAAACCTAGATATCACTCTTTCTGCCAAGCTAACTGTGTAACTAGTATGAGCCACTGGGATACATCAGCCTTTGACACAAATTGAAGTTTCAGAGTTCTTTGACCATATCTGGCTATTATTTTGGTGCTAGGACTCTGGACTCAGGACTTTATCATTGTATATTAAGAACTTGTCCCTCTGAACCATCTCTCAGTGGTCTACTCATTAAATTTTATGACTAGTTTCATTCTTTGTAAAACATAAATACTAGTTTATTTACCTAATAAAATGGCTATGATAATTAAATAAACTAATTCATGTAAAACACTATATTACAACTGAAGTTGTCACAAACTACAAGCTTCATTCTCTTCCTCTTCATTATCATCAAGAAAACTTGAGCATTTAGCCAAGAGTTCACAAAGGGTAAGCATATTAAAGTTATCCCTAGGCAGGAGAAAGTAGGTCTGGCTGGAGAGTTTAAGGGCTGGTATCATAGAGTAGGGTTTCAGTGTAAGTTTTAGGAGGAGATGTAGGCAAGGATTAACCCCCCATTTCTTTTGTACTGTAAGTTTCCTGAATGACTCAGAACATCTTTGATTTTTAAATTTTATTTATTTATTTATTTTCCATAAGGGGTCTAAGGAACACTGAGAAGTCACTGACTCATCACCTGGAGAAGGACAATAGAGATGAGAAAGAAACAAGTTGTAGTTTTCATCCTGTAGAAAGTCAGGGACCTGGGCCTGCAAGGAAAATGAAAGTAGATAAGATCTGGCATGGCCCTGAAGAAAAGGATAAAACATATCTAGTCTCCTCTAGCTATTTGGAGAAAAAGACTCATTTACCAAGTTATCAAATGCTTTTGAAAGCCAGGCCTGGCAAGGGTCCTTTAATACTTGAGCCATTACTCACTGGAGTGTCTTAGTGTCTTAAGTACATATGAGCACCCAACTCCTTGGTTCTATGACTTCTTTCTTTTTCTTTACATTAAGTATCATTTTTAAGAAACTTACTGTATGGGGAGTAAGCAACACTTTGATAAACTTCAGTTTTCTCCTAAGCAACAGCTGCCTTGACAAATGAAAATTGTTCTGCATTTCTGTTCACATACCTGTAAACAAAACTAAAAAGGCAATCACAGAACTCCAACATCAAAGGATATATATTACCACTCCAAAATATCATAGTGAGGAAATACTGGACCAAAGCAACACCAAAATCCAGCTGGGCAAACTTTACAATCTGCATCTCCACATCTAATCTTTATTAATTGCAGCAAATTGTTCTCTTGAGCTGGTTCTACTCCCTGTTAGCAGCTTTCTTTGGCAGATATTCGATAGATCTGGGATCTCTAACATCTTAGGGTATCCAAGGTAACTTCAACTTTACAGCTTTTTATCCCAATGGATGATATCTTGGGATCTTTTGGGCTCCTTCAAAGGACTTGAGTCACTTCTCCAGCTCTGCCCTTTGTAGCACTCTAGGTTCTGGTTGATCTCGCTCCACTGCTACTGCTGTTTTGGTGATAAACTCATTGTACTGGTATCTGTGGTATTCTAGGGACTTCAGCTGCATCTGGGCTTCACAAATAGACTCTAATAGGCTCCCTTCATGATACCAAGCCTCAAATTCTTGTCATGACCACTTTAGTCCTGGGATCAACTTCAACGGAGGCAACACTTTCACCAATAGCCTTTGCTGAACTCACCAGTATTACCATAGTGACTCTTACACATCACCAAGTCTAGCCACTAGCATGAGGTACAACCTTGGTTGCCTCTGGAACAACAGCTCTTTGTATTCTCAGAAAATACTTCCCAGAGGATTTCACAATGATACATTTTCTCAAATATGGCCTCAACTTCTCCAGCAAAAACCACACCTCCTAATATTAACATCCGTAGGCCAAGCATATTTAAACCACTACTGATCTTAAGTCCAAATATAGAAATATTGTTTACCAACAAGTTATTCATGTCACTACTACACTCTTACTATCATTGTGCCATGTTGGCTATTAATGTGGTTCATGGACTTCCTAGCAAGGTAGGATTGTTAATCTTCTCTTTCCTTTCTAAGCTTACATAGTATCTTCTAGAACTATAAAAAATAGGATTCAGGGAGGAGACATTCAGATCAGTTGAAGTGTAGAGGTCTCTGGGACCTGTTTAAGAAGCGCCCTGTGTCTTCAGCAATAGGATTTTACTTTCCAGTGCTATTAGATAACTAAGAAAAACATTAATAGACTGTATGTTTTGGAAATCTCTTGGACAACACTTCCAGCAATACACAAATCCTCTGTGTTGTACAAGGAATTTTGTTAGGTAGTCTTTTGATTTTGGAGGGAGCATCATCAGCTTAAGTTGGGAGAAGTTTGTAAAAATGTATATGTTTATTTATACATGAAATTATGTATATTATAGTTTGGGGTGCTTAATAGAATAATTCATAGTAGCTTTTCCAGGCATCCATGTTGTTGTTTTACCTATCTCTGCTCATTCTCTGTGTTTTCCTCCCTTCCCCATTGTCATGGCCAGTACTACCATGAGACATCATGGAACATGATAATCCATGTTCATCAAGGGACATGGAAATGAGGGTAATGGTAGGCAAAGAAAACTCTGTGTTCGTTTAAAGAAGGAACAATTTTATTTTTCCCATTGTTGGTTAAATGTAGTTTAACAAGCTTCTAGAGATAGCACTGCAATCAGAGACTGAGCAATCAATATTGCTGAATCACTTTTGTAATCTCTTCCTGTACATATTCCTGAAAATGACATCTTTTATCTCTTTACTTGTATTCTTTCTTTTTTATTTCCTAGTACATTTTGCTTTATTTTGTCCAGAGGTAATTCCTTCTAGGTATCATCTCATATCACTAGTTTATGCAATCAAAGCCATGGGTCACATCTGAGTCAAGCAGAGTTTGTGCTTCAGCAAAGATATGTAGACTATCTGGGCCCAATAGAAAACCCCCATTTCCACTTCATCTATTAGATAACTTCCATTCTACTTCTTTCATAGTTAAATTTTCTCCTTCCCAACAAAATTCCTTTTTCTCCTCATTTCACTTTTATTCAACTCTCCAACTCTCTCTTCTAGAAATAGCTCCATTTTAGATTCTTATTTATTTTTTGTATTTTTGTTTTGTTTTGTTTTGAGACAGGGTTCCTCTGTATAGTCTTGGTTGTCCTGGAATTCACTTTGTAGACCAGATTGGCCTCGAATTCAGAAACTTACCTGCCTCTGCCTCCCAAGTGCTGGGATTAAAGTCATGTGCCACCACCACCTAGCTCTATTTTAGATTCTTATTTCTGGAAATTCTACAGGCTATATATTTACATTTGAAGATTTTCCAGTTAGTTAGCAACTAAGACTCAAGAAGCATTATGGGAGAAGGGTAGAAAGATTGTAAGAGCCAGAAATTTGGTGTAAGCTTGTATCTCCTAGTAATATCAGAAGCTACACCTATAAAATTCCAATGATACTAACATCTAAGGATTAGTTAAACAAGGATGAAACCAATGGATTTGTCAAATTGGATGAAAAAAAGTTTCAAAATGCATCAACACTAAACAAACAAGTATAATGTAAGTGAGGAAATCTGGGAGTGCAAGGGACGGTCTTCTTCAGAGAAAAGCATGACAATTGTCTCGTGTCAAATGATCAGCTCTGAAAATATTCATATAAGTGATATAATATGATCTGAACAGATCCAACAGTAGGATTTAAAATGGTACTATTGATTTGAATAATTATCTATATAGTATCCTTAGAAGGCTAACCAAGCTGTTAAAGTTCCTGAAAAGCTATTCATTATTTTGTGTTTCAGGTACTATAATCAATAATGTATATCTATTCACATAAAGACACACATTTACTTACACAA
>JADRCC010163799.1:0-15380 GCA_019843855.1 Hylomyscus alleni
TATATATATATATATATATATATATGCCCATGTAAAGTTTGATCTGTTTATTTAAACAATAAGAAAAATTAATATGTTCAGGAGTCACGTGGAACAAACATATAAAACATAAAATAAAAAAGAATAAACAATGTAGGAAAGTAAATCAATATAGATCCAAGAAAAATCTACAAAATCATCAGTTATAGGAATTAATACACATCTTGAAAGTAAATCAATATAGGTCCAAGAAAAACACACAAAATTATCAGAGATATAGAAATTAATACATATCTTTGATAGGGATTCAATACAAGTGATCTCAAATCTCTAATAAAAAAACACTAGCATATTTGATCATATAGTAGATCCATCATTTTCCTGATTCCAAGAAACATGCCTCACCATCAATGATAGATACCACCTAAGGCTCCAAGATTTGAAAGTGTTACTCCAAACTAAAGGACCTAAGAAATGACAAGGCATAGCTATTCTCATATTTGACAAAAAAAATTCAAACCAAATCTAGTCAGTGAAAAAAAGGGAAAATTCATATTGACTAAATAAAAAAAATCAAAAGAATATTACAAACCTGTTATGTATATCAAGTAAAGTGACATCCAATTTTATAAAATAAACACTGTTATATCTGAAAATATAGATTGATCCCAATATATGTTTATGGATAATTTCAACATCCCACTTTGCCAAGAGACAGGAACTTGGAAAAAGCATAACTAATAGCTGTCCAGCTGCTAGGTACCTAGTACAGACTAGTAAATAAAGGGTGGAGATAATGAACAAAGGCATGAATCATATAAAGCATAGATTTAAAAAATCAATAAGTAATATATTATTATACTAATCAGACCAGTGTGTGATACCAAACTTATGAATTATTTTTATCTGAATTTTTCATTAAGAAATTCTAGAGCATTTTTTCATTAAGAAATTCTAGACAATAATCTAACATGTGAAATAGAAACTATAAATAATAGTAGTATTAGCAATAAACAATTATATACCTTAATTAATTTTTTAACAAAGGAAATATTGGTCTTCATGCAATATATATATGTGTGTATATATGTATACATATATATATGGTATACACACACACACACACACACATATATATATATATATATATATATTGCTGTGCTGAAATATCAATATGTGCTGATGTTATCAAGAGGTAAGATAGCCCCTTAAACTAACCATAAAATCTTTAAAGTAAAAATGAAAATATCATCTTTTTGTTTAATCTGCTTTAAGAATAAAACCTTGATTGTACTTTAGTAGATGATAAAATTTGTGCAAATAAATAATGAATATTCAGGAACCTTTGCCAATATGTATGTTCAGGTAACTCCAACTGAAATTAGTAACTCTTTTCTTCAGTGTATAGATGTTACATTTTATGACCTCAGTTACATTTTACATATTACAGAAAACGGAAGTTTACTAATTTGGTGGAATGTATATATAGAGATATATAATATGTACTGCATTATAGTCGTAATTTTCAACAAATTATTTTTTCCTAATATTTAAGAGCCTTTACTTACCTTCTACATTATCTGAGTTCTGTGTTCATTAAGCTGTATTTTCCTTAAATTAATTAAATTATGCCCATAAAAATGCCTTAATACATCGTTTATAATGTAAAAATGCAAAAATCTGTTATACCTCTGGGTAGTGAAATTTTTCCTCTTTATCTTTCTCTTTTTCCTTTTTTCTTCAGTTCTTTCCTTTGCTTTCTTTTCTTATTTTTGTTCTTTTAAGTTGCAATTAATGTGCAATTCATTCTTTATGATTGAAACCCAATTTTAAACTTTGTACCAAGGATAGAGTGAGGAGATCTCTCCCAAAATGTGATATACTCTGTCCACTTACATATAAAAATTTCCTTAGAAGGAAATACTGTGTCTAAAGACAGTGTAGAGCTCTCAGTAGATCAAGGTCTAAAACAAAAAAAAAAATTCTTAATATAAAATAAGGTATATAGACTGAATGTAGAAACACTGAAACCTATGGTTTCATTATACATGTGTCAACTTATCAAAGGTCCTCATTCATTTCATTCAAATCAAAACTCAAAGATTGAATTTATCAATGAACAGAACAATCTTACAGAGTAAAGTGAGCACAGGAGCTCTGCAGAGGAATAAGTTGCTGATTGACTCTAAAAGAGGGACTTGTTTTCTTGCTTCAAGATTCCTCTTAAAACTTCTTTTCATCATGCTATTTGCAAAAATTATTCTTCAGTATTGCATTGTGTTAATCCATGGATACATTATATAATAAAGACATGCTTCTTCACTGTGTTGGATATAGTTATACTAATTAGCTTAAAACTTTCTTACTACAAAACCCAATTCCTAGTTAAAGAATCATAAATCCCCCATAAAGTAATGCATCTCATAAAACAACATGTATTTGATAGACTTTATAAACCAATATTTTGTTAAGATGTGTAATCATAGTCATGTTTTCAATTTTGTTTATCAAAATAAAGAAGTGTTACTTGATGAAATATTTGCCTAGTCTAAATCACTAAAATTAATTTGAATATTTCTTGTCAAATCAAGCCCTCCAAATATAGTCGCTTATTGTTTCTTATTTTTTATTATTACAACCTTTTTCTAAGGCAAATATAGTAATATTGGATCAGTGATAAACTCTGATTCTAACCACATTGCTGTTCCTAACATAATGATGACTATACTAAAGTCTGCAAAATAAGGAATAAAACAAGATAAAGTAATACTGAAAACACTCAGTAAAAACTTTCTGTACATTTGTTAAAAGTAAAGGATTAATGTTTGGTTAATATGTAGAGTACCTTCATAACCTAACCCAAGATCAGAGAGAGAGAGTAAGAGACAGAGTGAGAGATGGAGACAGAGACAGAAAAACAGAGAGAGACAGAAAGACAGAAAGGGACTGTAGGAAGTGACACAATACTAGGAGTGAAGATACTAAGTATATAAACAACTTTAACAAAGGTAGGTACTAAAGCGAAGAGATGACTTTTATAAAAAGAGAAGAGAAGAAAAATACTTAATTACTGATTGTTATACAGGAGCTTTTACATAAAATTTATCCAGTTACTTTTTTTTGTATCAATATTTATTTTTGTATAAGAAGGAATAATTTTACATACTGATACAGCACTCATCATTAGTTTTTTTTTTTTTTTCCAGTTACTTGTATTTAGTTACTTCTGTAAATTTTCTCTTTAGGAAAATGAGAATAAGTAAATTAAAAAGAACAAAATCAATCCAATTTAATAACTGTGTCATATTGCAAATATTGCTACAAAACTTACAAAATATATGGCAAATAATGAAGAACACCACTTTCAATGTTTTCTTTGTGAAATGGGAGCTTAGTTTTAGGATGAAGTGTGTCAACAAATTTCTCTGAGGTCCTGTGGGATCCTGTCTGTCTTGCTGCTGGGCACAGCCACTTGGGAAGGCAGAATTCAGGGAGTTTGACTGTGCTTATCCCAGATCTGCCTAAGCAGGTGCGGGGCTGCAGAGAAGCACAGATACACTACTGCAGGGTTGGCAAAGTACAGTCTGAGATGTGGAAGATCCAGAGCTGGTTCAGGTGTCCTGGACCTGCGATAAGGCCAGAGCCATGGGTTCTCTGACTCTTGGATATCCAGGCACTGCTGCAATGAGCATAGAGTATAGCCCAGGATAGGAAAAAGGGGAGCTCTGGCTTGTCCCAGTGGTAATTGTCCTTAGTTTGGGGGAGGCAGGCTAGAAGTACACAGAGGCTTTCTATAGGAGATTAAAGCTATGGTTCTGTAGTTGAATGTCTTATCCATGGTTCCCCATAAAAGGTCTTGAAGAAAGAGAGTCCATGATTCTAAATTGTTTATTGACTATGCATTGTGGAATATGGATGCATGCTGTACCATACAGTTTCTCTGGGTGGACCTGAGATTAAATACCTTTTGTGGGGAAGAATGTCTGGGAAAGTAAGATTATTGGCGAAGCCCTTAGGGCCTCAAGGTTCCTCATTAACATGGAGAACTCTGTTCTGGGCTTATGTGACCACAGGTCACATTTCCTTAAGTGAGGAGTGTGGAATGTGTTCCAGGCTAGGAACCTTGCAGGGAGTAGGAGTCGCCTAAGGTGTGTGCCCACCGAATCTCTAGGTTTCAATCTGCTCTACCTTACCAAGCTTCCTGGCATGGTTTTACCATCCAACAGGTTCCAACTTTTCTAATGAAAATTTCTCTTTATGTTTACTTACTAGATCCTGAGTTTTAGAGAAACCTGTATGAGTTCTGGAATGGAATATTTATTCTAGAAAATGAACATTCTCAGGCTTGATCATTAACTATCATTGAAAACATTTTTGAAGCTCAATAATCCTTTCTTCACTTTATATGTTTCATATGTTCTGCAGAGTAGAAAAAATCAGAGATTGTAAGCAGACACTAAAATAAAATTATTTAACACTTGATACTCGAAATATTTGCTGGCAATATCCCGATACTTATGTCAGCTTCGAGTCTGTCCCTGAATATCTAATACTCCCATAGGGCCACTCGCTCTCAGAGCAGTACAGGCACTTCCAAAGATCAAATGCAAAAATGCAAAAATGTTTTTGCTCCAAGTGGTGTGTATGAAGTTGTACTTCAGCCTCAACAATAGATGATATCATGCTATAATGAGCAAACAATTGAATCATAAAACACATATTTAATGTCCGACAAACACTAGAATAGGAACAGATGACTGAAAACACTCCAAAAGAATCTAGAGGAAAATGAATAATTAAAATTGAACTCAATATACTAGTTTAGTTGGAGTACTGAACTGTGTACAGGCAGCCTGGTCCCTGTTAATCACAGGCCTGGATCCCTGGTGACACTAAGAGACAGAAGGTGTTCACCCACACCTCTTGGGCCCCTGGATCCCATCGCAGCTACAGTCACCCACAGTCCTCTGCAGAGAGGTGTGTGGCCGTCAGTCATGTAGGCAATACCCCAAGCTCCTGGTATTCTGTTTGGACTCCAACCCCACCGTTACCTGGCAACTCTCTTGCTTCTCTCTTGCCCTCTTGTTCTCCCTCTCCTCATTCCCTCCCCCCACCCCCACCCTCCACATGATCATGGCCAGCCTCTGCCTCTCTGCTCTTTCCCTCTCTCTGCCTTTCTACAATAAAACAACTTAAAACCGTGGACTGCCTCTTCTCATTGGTGCTAGAGCAATGGAGCAGGTTTTGCTCTAAAGAGCCACTGCATCTAATCTCCCACCAGGAGACCTCCCTGCATTCCAGCCACAGCTGCCACCAACCCAAACAGCCCGCCAAGCTAGCCACTAGAGCTACCCAAATTTTCTCATCCCTGTGGTAACCTGCCAGAGTTCTCCTCCTACCATTTTCCCTTCCGCCTTCCTGACCAGAGACCACCAGATGGTCCCCACCCCTTATCAGCTGCATCTGTAGTGTCTGAAAGTGAGAACCTGATGTCCCTGGCCTCCATGCAGCCAAGGAACCAGAGAACGAGCTCTTCCACGGTGCCCAGTGACATCTGTGGTGCTCAAGAGTCAGAGCCCTACTCTGGCAGTTCCGCGGGGACACAAGACTGGGCCTTCCTCATCCCAGGATCCAGATCCCACAACATCTCACAATCCGCTGCCCACCATGTGGTTCCATAGGGTTGCACCACATCTGCCTCACCCAAGAGCACTAGCCCTGAGCAGATGCAGGACCCCATTTTTGTCCCACAAGTTTAAAAGAAACCAATCTCTACGAAGAAAATCATTTCTAAGTGCCTATATCTTATATATTCAGACTTTGGCTCTTATATTCTTTCTAAATAACACAATTCCTAGAGATTTTATTTTATTCATTTATTTTTTAAAGACTTTTACTTAAGTATTTTTAGATCTATTTTTAAATTTTCATATGTATGTGTGTGTGTGTGTGTGTGTGTCTGTCTGTGTGTATGTATGTGTACCATGTAAGTTCATGGTGTCCTTGGAGATCACAAAAGGTTGTTGGAGCCTCTGGAACTGGAGTTAGGGGGTTGATCCATCATGTGGGTGCTAGGTACTGAACCCAAGTCCTCTGCAAGACCAGAGAGTGCTCCTAACCCTGGAGTCATCTCTTCAGCTCTCAGTGATTTTTTAATAAGCTCTATTTATAATAACTTCTATTGAATTTTTTCTTTGGAAGGTTTATATATGTACAAGGTGCATTCTGATTACTACACTCCTTCTGATCTTTTTCCCATTCATTACCCTTTCTCCCCACAAAGTCCTCTTCCCACATTCATGACTGTTATTGCACTTTATAAAACACAACCCAAGCCCTTTGTAACCACCAGTGTAACTGTTGTGTATGAATACAAAGAGGAGAAAGACAATACATAAAAGAGTTATGTGCATTCTTATGTTTATTGCATCCTGATTCACACTAGCTAAGATATGAGTTTGAAAACATACATATATAAATACAGGAATCAATGAAGAGAACACACACACACACACTTGTTGATTGGTGATTGTTGTGTTCAAGCCCAGATCACTGGGGCAGTAGGTGCAGTGCCACGCCCCTGGATTAGTATTCTTGGATGCTATAGAAAGAAGGTTTAGCAAGCCATGAGGAACAAGTCTATAAGTGACTCGCCTCTGTGGCCTTTGCATCAATCAGCTCCTACCTCCAGGTTCCTTCAGTGATGTAATATGCTCTGGAACTGTAAACTGAAATAAGCCCATTCCTCCTCAGGTTGCTTTTAGTCATAATGTTTTATCATAGCAAGAGAAACTCTTGGATAGACCTGAAAAGAAAAACAAAACCAAAAATAAATACAAAAACATAACCAAAGAGTATAAAAGGCAATGTATTGTCCAAAATTGGACCATCAGCTGAAATATCAAAGTATTTAGACACCAGAATTGTTTCTGAACAGAGAGAGAAGCTTGAACCACATTCTACATGTGCATCTAGTCTGTTTAAAACAAAAATCGAATAAAACTTTATTTCTAAACTCAATAATGTGACATTGTGACATTCATAACTTAAAACAATCATTTGTGAATATGCCCCATTTACAAAATAGTTCTCTGAGACTCTGACAGGCATTGTCTAGAAAGACTAAGAGAACAACACATGGGAATGAGCTGGCAACTAAGTATTTTAATTTCATAAATTCATAACTACAACTGAATTTTTTATGAATGAAAGCTAATGAAATTACACCAAAACTGAGGTATCAGATAGAGGGATATATTGTCATTTACAGTGGGCCCTTCACATAGGTCTGAGACTCATGAAACTTAAATTTGTTCCCATTCTCACTTCTAATTCTTCACCTTGAGGATTTCTTCAATTTCTAGTAATCCAGGCCCCTGGTTTTCCTTGTTCCACAGAAGGAGAGGATACAGCTAGTCCTACAGTGACTTCATGTGCCAGGGTTTGTTGTTATCAAGGAAGGGCCTTTTACTTCTCAGAAGAGAAGGGGATGGAGGATGGGAGGAGGGACTGTGTGAGAAGAGGACTGAGAAGAGAGGGGGTGCTTTGATCAGATGTTAACCGAATAAATAAATTAATTAATGGAAAAGAAATTTCTGTGTGGAACTTGACCATTTTGCATTCTGTTTGTGCTAGGATGCTCTTTGTGTCTTGTGAGGAATGTCTACATAAAAGATGCTCAGAACTGTTTCAGAGTGGACCTTGACACTATTGGTGGTGTGTTCATTTCTCTCACGATGTTACTATCGAGAAATAGAAACTGTCAGTCATTAAAATGGAAAGCATACAGCCATGTGCCTGTCTGAGGATAAAATTGGATTTCTCTGTCTGGCTTTTGCTGATTCCCTTTTATTCCACAAAACAAATTGCTTTTTGACGGTGTCACTATTAACGGGAAAGCTTCTGCTAGGACAGGTAGCACTAAAAGCTTATTAGGGGGAATACTTTGTATTCACTGCTGAATTTAAGCCTTTGGAGAATAGATTTACAAAATACAAAACTCATTTTTGAAGTTGTGTGGAATTTCATGTTTGTAACACTTTTCACTTTTATTCCAATATCCTTCTCACTACATTCATTGCTAGCATATCACATATTTCACAGTTATTGACAGGGCAATATTTTATATTGGAAGCAATAAGCAACTTTAGCAAATGAATGCAATGTTGAGCAAAAAATAGATAAACTTAAATAAACAATTAAATTAAAAAATAGTTTACAATTGTATAATCTTATCAAGACATTTCAGACACTATTTTAAATAATTATTATGATACTATTAAGTATTATAATTTATGAGTAGAATTATTTGAGTAACTAATTGCCTTAAATAGACTGAGCAATGGAATATTCATTTTGTAATGTTTATAAGTATATAGTTATATGTTATTTAAAAGGAATTTAAATATAAAATATGTAATGAATTATTTTAGTTTACATCTCTGAACATCAAAGTACAATTTCATGTAAAAACTAAAATCAAGTTAAAAGTGAGATTGTCTAAATCTGTTAATATTTTTTTAAAATGAATTTTACTAACATTTATAGATAAGTAATAAGTTATGTATGGATGTGAGAGAACAACTTGTGAGAATGAGGTTTTTCCTTTAACATGCAGGTCCTGGGGATTGAAGTCATGTCTTTCGACTACTGCAAGAGTCCATATTTATTAAAATGCTGAACTTCTTGTCAGTCCCAATTAAAAAATATTATATTAGTTCTTTGAGAATTTTATATAATGAATGTTGATCATAAATGTTCAGTTCCCCAACTCATCCTAGATCCATCCCTCTTCCCTTTCCACTCAACTATTTGTTCTCTGATATTTTTTTATACCTTAAACTCAGTTTTTACTGCCCTTATATAACTGCTTCTGTGGATCATAGATGACCTAACAAGAACTATATCCTTAAGGAAAACTGACTCTCATCTCTCAGAAGCTGTCACTTGCCAAAACCTCTTCTGCTAGGTGTGAGATTTTGTGCCCATGTCCTCTTCAGGCCTTGTGTATGATGTGCCAAATATCGTGAATTAATAGTAACTGCTTTGCTTTTTCTGGAAAAAAAAAAGGCTTCATTGTAGTTAAGCACTTCCTCTAACTCTTACAATCATTCACCTCCTTTCTAAATCTGTGGGCCCTGAGGGGGCTCTGTGAATATGAATATGTATGTATGTATGTATGTATGTATGTATGTAGTTTGGCTGATTACTCCACAGCCTCATGTTTTCTACATCTTGACCATTTTGTGCATCTCCATTCGAATTACCATATACTGAGATGAGGATTGAGCCTTTTCTTATTTATGATTTCTGAATAAACAAATAACATTATACATTTGTGTTAGATGACATAGGTTATAAGATACACACATAATTAACTAAATAATTGCTATGATGTGCTAAGCTGCTACATCTAGTATCTTTAACAGTTCCCCATTCTACCCATGGAATACTATGTTCACATTTAACTAAAATTACAAGCACTTTAAAATTTTATCAAGTATGGTTATTAATGCATATATATATATATATATATATATATATACATATATACCTGAAACAATTTTATATCTTATTAAACACTTTGATTTAATAACCTATTTATTCACTAAATGAGCATTCACTATTTAAGATGTGGCAGTGTTTCTGAACTGTTTTAAGAACATATACATCAGTGGTCATAATAACCACTATATAATTAAACATCAAAGCACTTTAACAGATAGGTGCACATAATCAATCATTGTGTTGGGATATTCACTAGAGAATAGCGATCAAACATCGGTTTAAACAAATACAAAAACTCTATTCACTAGCTTGCTGCTACACAGGTTGATTCTGGATTCCAGTGTAGCATCAAGCCTTTCTCAGATTAAAAACAACGTTCTGGGCTCACATCCTTCAGTAAACAAGTAAACTTATCCAGAAGCAGAGAACTACCGAAGCCAACAAAGCAAGGTTAGTACATTTAGAGACTTCCCCAGAACTAGGAACTTTGATGGATTAGGTCATTTTAGGTCATTAGGTCATTTTACTTAAGCACAAAACAAAAATGGCATCTGTCTGAGACATGCTGAGCCAGGCAATCCAATTTAGGTATAAGTCTTGGTCTCAGCAACTCAGAAAGTTTTGTGGACCCAGATAAATAGCCTGGTGAAGGTCAAGCACCAAATTCTTTCCAGGTGTTTCTGGAAGAAAGATTTCCGCCCCCACCCCACTGAGATGTCCTCCACCAACCCACCTGTGGGCTCAAGTTGACTATTTTTTCTCTTTCCATCTTCTATTTTTTTCCTACTTGTACCCTGGAGTCTCAGGCTACACTGGGACACAGTATGTCATCAGAATATCAGTAAGCCCTATGGTCATAGGACCAAGGTCAGGATCCTGGTTACCCCTTGCCTCAGGGGAGTCTCTTTTTTATATCTTATGGCAGTGGAGGATGTATGGAGTGGTGGCTTTTCTTTTCTCCATATGAAAGCATGGGTCAGAATAATCAGCTATGCTCTCTGGTACATTACTTTGCATCAGAAAAGAGGGTAGCAGGATTTGTAGTAATGGGTTTATCAAACCAGATTCACAAGTCAGTCTAGAGTATGGCCTAGTATTGGTCACACAGGCATTAATTTAGAGAACTAGCATTCTGGTGTTCCTTGGAGGAGGATATCATTGCTGTGGGGCGTTGTGGTTATAAGATCCTAACCAGGAATTTATTTGCTTGCTTTCTTTCATTAGACTAGCAGTACCTATCACAGCTCTTAAAGAGGGGGTCCATCTTGTGGCTACAGGGTCTAATCATTTGGACAGGTATGTCACAAGTAATTTCCATAGCCCCAAAGTTTGAGTTAAAACCCTTTTGTCTTTTGTTTTATGGAAAAATAGAAAAAAGAAAAACTATTTTGCGACATCTGGAAGTTGTAGAGCTGGAGCGAAAGCCAAGGTTATTTTTAAAGCTTGAAATACCTTTTGTTTAGTCTCAGTCCACTGTTGAGATTCAGGGTCCACTGTTGTGCTGATATATAGAGGCTTTGGTATCTAGAGGCAGCAATAACTATACCTAAGAACTCTTGAGTTTGTCTCTTAATCTTTGGAGGTGTGATCTGAAGGATGGCAGCAATCATACTCTAAGACAGGGTTCTTGTGTCTCCCGTCCACTGGTAGTCGAGATAGGTAGCCTAAGATGTACAAAGTTGGGCCTTTTTTTTTTCTTTTTTTAGCTAAGAGTCCGTATCTCAAGGTTGTCATGTTTGCAGGAGTTCCTCAATGGCCCTTTTACAATCTATTTTCCTGGGAATTTTCTGAAGTACGGACAAGAGTTCAGAATTTAGTGCCTCATCAAACAGGGTTGGAGAATTTTTAAATCTTCAGAGCAACCTGAACCAGGTAGTTCTCTGCTGTATACTTCCTCTGGGTCTGTCCATTGAGCAGCATAGGATGGTTGATTCACCTCTGCCAATGGAGGCAAATGAATGGACCTTTCAAATTCAGTACAGTATTTCCAGTATTTCTCTGGAAGAGTCACTCTGATGAAACTCAGATGTTCCTGTTTTTTTTTTGGTTTTTTGTTTTTTCATAAACAGGTGAGTTATATTTCAGGGTAGGTGTCAGGGCAATGGGATGCCTGTCTCTCCAACTAGGCAATATGGATAGCAATTTCCTTTTTGATTCTGAGCTCATTGGCTATAATTTAGTCTGAACAGGAGTACCTGAACTGATGAGTTGAACCATTATAGGGACTTAGTGTTTGGATAGTCCCGAGCGGTCAACTGCTGCTCATACTACTGAGACTCTTGTTGTAAATCTGCAAGGTAATCCAAGTGCATCTTTTGATTAGAGCCTGAACTTTCAGCTAAGATATTCCTCTGACAGAAAGTAAGACACCAAAATATGTGGGTTATCTATAATACCTAAATATTATCTATATATTATCTATAATATCTAAAAAAACTGTAACTCATCATCTAATGATGAGAAATGATGGTAAATTTTAGTTTATGCCAAAGGTCTTGTTCTAATTTGTGTTCTGTGATACCCACCTTTTCAGCTACCTTCCATAGTTGGGACCTACCTACACCTTTAAATTGTTTAAACTTTTGTAACACTTTTCTAATATCTGGGGCAGACAGGGTGAGACAGTAAATCTTTTAGCAGCTATATTTAATTATCCTAAAAAGGACCTTATGAAAAATTTTCAGTTTCCTTTGTCAGTGTTAGACAGAAGAGACAATCTGTTCTATTTAGGCTGCTTTGTGCAACAGTGTCTACCACGCCCAACTTGCGGGCAGGTTTTTATATTTTTAAGAGAATGGTGGGTTTTGAGTTTTTCAAATTATAAAGATCATTGGTGCAAAGAGGACATAAATCATGGCAGAAGAAGCAAGACTTATTTTTCTTCTCCAGGACTGTTTAGAGCAGGCCGAAGAGGTAGGAAAAGCCCATTTAAGGGAACTCTTTCCACCTATCTGTGTTCACGTAGGTGGCCATAGGGCCTGAATGAGAGATTTGGTCCCTCTTAAGCAGACAATACACAAGGGACAGAAGCCACCCAGTACAACACCCATGAACAAGAGTCATGCATTGAAAAATGTGAGCACTGCAAGATTAGAACAGTAGAGATTTTTCTAGTTTCTCTGGGTAAACTCAGGTCGGTCATCTCCTAGGTTCACCTTAACCATCTCAGTCTTTCTCACCTTTAGAAGACTTGAGACTCCTGGTGTTTCACAGTCTGGTCACTGGGGATCCCAGTGGAGTCTCCAGAAATGTGGGGCATCCACTAGACACCAGTTTAAGCCACTAGAAAGTCTTAGATCTCAGTGTAGAGCTGACTTTTTCTCAGGGAGAGATTTCAAACAAAACAAAACAAATAAACAACAAACAAACAACAACAAGGTTCTAGGTTGCCATACTTCAGGTAGGAAGATCAGTTAACCAGAAGCAAAACTACAGAAGCCAAAAAGCAAGGTTAGTACATTTAGAGACTTTCCCAGAACTATGGACTTTGATCGATTAGGTCTTTAGATTTGGCAGGTGCTTCTGTCTACAGGCTGAGTTTTATAGTCTAAATGGTATTTATATTATGGGATTAGTTGTGCTAAGTTCTGGGGGCCTACTAATGTCTGGGGTTGTGTTATACACATATATAGGAACATTGCTTTCTTGAACAATTTATAAATATTAGCCTTTTGAATTTTAGAAGGCTGAGATTATGTTCATAAATTTAATAATGGTTATTCATTTTAGACTCATTTGCATCTAACAGCTCATAGCATACAATTATATTCTACCTTACCAGAACAGCTTTCTTATTTTCAGATATTATCGTAATCCCTGAAACAAAATAATGCAACTCTTCTCTCATATGCAGAACACAGATGGTGCTATATAAGAAGGTACAGTTATATGAAGCTTATTATTTTGTATGCTAATTAGGAAAAAGAGTGTCTTGACAGGGACTTTGCTCTGTGGGCATAAGAACTACAATAGAGTGAGATCCAAAAGAGGATGAAACTCATGGACCTTAACCTACCAGATCTGCCAAGCTCAGTATTGATATTGAATTTAACCTCCACAGGCATTAATGATACATTTCCCAAAGGTTATGATTATTATTACAATAAGTGTGTCAGCCTGAGAAAAGTGAGCCAGATGGGACCTAACCCAGTGTCAGCAGGTCATGTATTTTTCAGATACTTCATTTCTCACAAGAAGGTTGAATGTGAGCCGTGATGCAAGTACAGCTAAAAGAGGCTAAGTATGGAGGGCACCCACTGTACTTCTGAACATTACTGGCTGCACTCCTGTGGTCCATTAAGAACTTAAGGCTGAATATTTTTTCTCATCCTGAAGAGAAATAATATCCAATAAAAGGTGAATAGTTCATGATTAAAAAAAATAAGATATTTGTAAGCCTGGTGTATCAGTCCTAAAGATTCAGGAAACTTCACTGGTTAAGGCCTTGCTGAACTGCAAAGTCAAGTTTAACACCAACCTTGACAACTTAGTGATACTCTCTCTAAACAATAAAAAGGCTTAGAATATTACTTAACCATAGAGCAATGACTTAGCATTCATGGAGTTCTAATTCAATATGCACACACACATAAACACACACGTAGCACATACACACACACACTTAATGAACAAATAAATGTATAATTTACAAGTGATCAAGTGTCTAAAAGGAAATAATGAACTTGTATAGAAATTGAATCCAAAACACTACTTATTTTATCCACATTCTTGAGGTTCTCCTTCCTAGCTATAATCTCCCATAAAATTCTCTACCTTCTCTCCTTACCTGAGAACTACAGTCTGAATTAACTAAGGTGCTCCTTAGCAGTTGCCTCTTAACTCACATCACTAAAACATAGCTTCCAATACTTATGACAAAGGTTATCCATATGCAGTCCATCTGTCTCCTTCAAATCTTTTATACTAAACTTATTAAACAGTTTATGTGCATCTTTATATGTTTTTATTTAGCTTTAATACAGATTTAAGGCAATAAGGCATGCATGAAAGCATGAGAAATACATTGCAACCAAAATATGCAAAAATCCAAAAAAAAAAAAAAAAAAAAAACCACTACCTGCCTCTAGGAAAATCTAGGAAAGGCTTCCAGTTAAACAATTAGATCTTCTCCTACCTAATTAGAGACAAACATTTCCCCTGTGCTCATAGAACTGTATCATCTTAAAAATAGTAATATATTAATTGAGCACTGTATTGCAAAAAAAATCCTTCATGTCGATTACTACATAATGGAGATCATGATATTTTTCTATTAAAGTTTTTCTGATAGGAAGAATTCTAATTATCTGAATAGCATACCTGATGAGTAAATATTATGACTTTCATAATTTTATCAGAGCTTAACCTCCATTATATAAAATCCTAATTTTAGATATGTGCTTGCAGGTAAGATATAAGCCTCTGGTTATCTGTTGAAAGCGTTGTATTAGGACCAAAGTCTTCAAAGGTGGCAATGCCTCCATCTGTTGACAGAGAACTAAATTTTTGGCAGAGTCTCAAAGTGAAGTAAATGAGCCTCTAAAGAGCTTGGACATTTTTTGCCTTTTAGCTAATAAAGAGTATAAAAGACCTGTTCTGAAGATTTACAAAGTTCATCACAGCTTTCAAGAGTGCATCTGCTTTATTTTGTTGTAGCAAGATTTCACAACAGTCAAAAAGCTTGAGACACAGCTGGTATGCAGATGTTGTGTGTGCTCTTGTGGTACAGCAAATATTTATTACATGAGAGTTTATTAAGTTCTACCTTGACTCTATTTACTGTGAAAATGAATGTGCGTTGTAAGCTGTAGCTGATGTATGCACAGGTACATGGTAAGAATGAGTAAAGTGGAATGTGCTAAAAAAAAAAAAAAAAAAAAAAAAAAAAAAAAAAA